>CM067308.1:51776310-52000841 GCA_034231615.1 Meghimatium bilineatum | reverse complement strand
CTCAAGATCGACAGAAGTTTCGATATGCTGTAATGACTGCTACATCCTGTTCAGGATATGCTACCTGATGATATATATATATATATATAATTTGTTTCGCAATCGTCAGACGTATGATCAATATATTTAACTCTATGTGACAAAATTCATGAATCGACAGTAGAAATATTTTGATAGTTACCAAAACGTTTAGTCAAAAATTGGGCTTTTGGTCATAGTTTACGTAAAACTATTTTTTTAATATTTACTTACGAAACTTTGAGCAGAACACGCGAGGCACAATTAAATTTTATCTCAACTATGATTATTTTATTTTCGACCGTCTCATCAAAACAACACATAACACACGAGATGCACATCTACCTCGACACACATGAGGATTACGTTGATACATCTCACCTCTTGCCACGTCTGTTGCGTGATCCATCTTCTTGATTTATTGACTAAATCAACGGTGCGTTTATTGACATTTGATTATGCTGCCTGTTCATATTGTATTAAAATATATTTGAACGCAACGTTAACTTTTTATTCTCTGTTGTAGCTATTGACACAGCTCAAGACGTGTCATAATGTCTTTATGTCTAAATTAGTAAATATGACTGATGAATGTCTAGTTTATTTAATGTTTTTAAACGACCAATACAATATTTTCTGCGCTCCTACGCAAGTTATTTCATGCATATAGTTTATATATATTGTGCATTAGGGCCGAAGATATGTTTATATATAATGTACATTAGTGACGTAGATATGTTTATATATAATGTACATTAGTGACGTAGATATGTTTATATATAATGTACATTAGTGACGTAGATATGTTTATATATAATGTACATTAGGGCCGTAGATATGTTTCCCTCAAGGAGAAACAACAAAAAAAGGGGGGAGGGGTTACCCAAAAAAAGGACATGGGTCTGTTTTCGTATCTCAACACTTCCTTTAGATGAATTATTTGAGGACCTTTTTGCGTAAAAACACTGCGGAAGGGGGGGGGGGAGCTGGTAGACGCGAGAATATCGGAAGTAGATGACATATGTACATGAATTATTTCTATTTGCTTTTATTGTTGTTATATTGTCGTGATTTACGTTAGTCACTATTTGGTCTCGCATGCCAAAAATAGCCAAGGTCTACTAACGAAATGCACATACTTAATCACATTCGGTCTTTACTGTTCACGTTTACACTTTCTGTTACACATGTTTTTATTAAAAAAACCAGACCATGTTCGGCGTTTGGTCCACGTTTCGGTTAAGGTCCTAACTCATATTACTGAATGTGATGTTTTGAACTGCTAAGGGTCGGTTCAAATCCAACCTCCCATTTTTTTTCAGCATCGGGCTTGATTTCTTTTAGTTATATCAATGCATTATTATTTAAGCACCATGCATGGTAAGGTATCCACAACAATGTGCAGACTAACAAAACCGACCTGGACATATAGAAAATTAACAATAATAACAATATAACACTTATTTACTGGTATATATAATTTTACCTGTTATAATATGATTGGAACTGTACATTAGCCGTATTTAGATGGTAAGTACTTTTTTTTGTGTATGTTACACCACAACACCCAGGTATATTTTATATATGAAATGACAATATAAATAATAAAAAAAAAGTAATGAAGTTAAATATTCTTCACTGAATGTGTTCAGTTTGAAAATGAAATATATTTTTTTGATGGAGTGAAAGAGTATAGAAAAAATATATGTGAAGTGATAGAAATAAGGTTATAAAACACAGTAAGTCTACTAATTTATTCAAGTCAGCTCTTCACTCTATGGGAATTTCTAATCTCTATTGAACTGAGCTCCTGACGCGAGAATGGTAATACAATTCCATGTGTATCAAAGTGGCAACCCCGCCTCCACTCTCATTTCTGGTTAATACCACATAAGAGCTTCATCTATGTTAAAACTAGGAGACCAGTAAAGTTCAAGCATATACGGAATAATGTGAACAGGTTGTCATGTATATTGTTGAATAGAGGGGAAAGATAAGATATTGTTGAATAGAGGGGAAAGATAAGATATTGTTGAATAGAGGGGAAAGATAAGATATTGTTGAATAGAGGGGAAAGATAAGATATTGTTGAATAGAAGGGGAAAGATAAGATATTGTTGAATAGAAGGGGAAAGATAAGATATTGTTGAATAGAAGGGGAAAGATAAGATATTGTTGAATAGAGGGGAAAGATAAGATATTGTTGAATAGAGGGGAAAGATAAGATATTGTTGAATAGAGGGGAAAGATAAGATATTGTTGAATAGAGGGGGAAAGATAAGATATTGTTGAATAGAGGGGAAAGATAAGATATTGTTGAATAGAGGGGAAAGATAAGATATTGTTGAATAGAGGGGAAAGATAAGATATTGTCGAATAGAGGGGAAAGATAAGATATTGTTGAATAGAGGGGAAAGATAAGATATTGTTGCATAGACGGGAAAAATAATTTATTGTGTCTCTTTTTTATTTATATGTATGTCCCCCCCCCCGTATTTTAGACAGTTATTTAGCAGGTTTGTGTGTTTAGGTAGAGATTGTTGTTGATGAAATGGACAGCTTGCTTTAGACATAGAGGCTTACAGAGTGGCTGTGAGGACAACGTTCTGCAAAGGACAAGTCTAATTCTAGATATGTATAAAAGATAGATAGATGAGTATCTATGGTACAGTACAAGTAGAAGCCACCACCCACATAGTCGAGTTATTTCCCTTGCCTATGTTTGTAAATTTCATGTTCATCATTTAATCATTTAAATATTAATTTATTTTAGGATTTGGGTTAGGATAGTTGTGATTTACATAACTAACCCTAACCCCAACCCCAAATAATTCAATTATTAAATGATGAGCTTGAAACTTACAAACATAGGCAAGGGAAATAAGTAAACATGTGGTGGCATCTACTTGTACTGTACCGTATTTATTAATTAATTTTTGCTTACCTAAAGTAACATTTCAAAAAAATCTCATCCCTTATGGCATCAATTTCGACTTGTGCTACTGTAGCCTTCTCTTCGTGTTAGATATTTTCTGTCATCTTGGTGATTAGATAGATGTGATATGGGCATTTATGGGTAGAGTTCACATTTCACGTATTTATTATGTGCAGAGGCATAGGTAGTGTGTATGATCTCGGGGCAAAGTTGACAATTAGATCTCTTCTGTTGCAATGCGCAATAATAACTATACAAAACAGATCTACAATCTATGTCCTTGGCAATAGTCATAATCTATATCTGTATTAGTACTAAGTGGGTTCTGGAGAGTAATTCTGGGTCCTTGTTTTTAATAGCGGCGCTCGGGGCGAACCCTTTCCACACCTCACCCCCTCGTTACGCCTCTGATTGTGTACGTCTAGGTTATTGTGCATATTTGCCTGTTATGACGCATGTACCTTATAATTGCAAAGCAGGTCTGAAAGTGATTAAAATAAAAGAAGGATTTAGTAGACCTTCAATTTATTCTGCTGCACAAAATAGTAAACGACGTCTGTGCTCTGCTATTTCACAAATCGTATCGCTTCTTGTGCATACATTGCTTTTATGTAAAACCCAATCTAGCTTATATTCAAAGAAAAATATATTTATTCTTTTTATCACTGGAAATATTCATATATTTTAATAACAATTGTAGCGTAACGAGTCTCGCCTCGATAGATTAGTAGAACTGTAGCGTGACCAGTCTCGCCTCGATATATTAGTAGAACTGTAGCGTGACGAGTCTCGCTTGGATAGGTTAGTATAGGCATGATAGTTACCTTGACCTAATGAGATATGGAAATTCTATTTAGAGAATAATCTGGTTTGAGAAATAATAGCTAGCGTCTGTCGCAGACGATGATGACAGCAGTTTCAGACTTATGTCGTTCCATCTCTCTTTGGTGTGCCTGCCCGTCTATTGCAGGCGAGGATGACAGCAGTTTCAGACTTGTGTTTGTTGCATGTCTCTGCTGTGTGCAGAGATTACTAAAACGTCAAGTCCTGGCATAGAATCCCATACCACATTTAGGATACGAATGATCAGAATTTGATGTCTGTGTGTTTTTTGTTCTTATTTTTTCGAGCAGCACATCTTCTTAGTGCTTCTGAGAGGTGATGCTTCTCGGCAATGCAAAGCACCTTGCTGTTACACATTGGGCGATTCTGAGTGACAGACTACCAGGATGTGGAGTCGACGTTGAAGCTCTTTAAAGACACTTTGAGGCAGTCATTGAATCGTTTGTTTCAATCGTCGGCCAATCGTTTTCCCTAAAGTTGCGCATCATTCATAAGCTGTTTTGGGATTTCGTTTTTAAGACATGCGCATATGCCCTGCCCATCTCAGTTGTGCCTTCTTCAGCATTATATGGCTCTAGGATATTCAGTTTGGGATATCGGCTCTAGTCAGGATTTCAGTGTTAGGTACGTTATCTTGTCACTTAATCCTGAGACGTTTGAGGATACAACATGTGTATACATAATTGAACACTCTATCGTGTCTAATGTACACACTATCCATGTATCATGATTGTACATCACTGTAGTCAGCTCATTGGCGGATAGATGTTTCATTTTGTAGCGAGGATAATGACCTTCCATCCCACATTTTGTAGCGAGGATAATGACCTTCCATCCCACATTTTGTAGCGAGGATAATGACCTTCCATCCCACATTTTGTAGCGAGGATAATGACCTTCCATCCCACATTTTGTAGCGAGGATAATGACCTTCCATCCCACATTTTGTAGCGAGGATAATGACCTTCCATCCCACATTTTGTAGCGAGGAAAATGACCTTCAATCCCACATTTTGTAGCGAGGATAATGACCTTCCATCCCACATTTTGTAGCGAAGATAATGACCTTCCATCCCACATTTTGTAGCGAGGATAATGACCTTCCATCCCACATATTGTCATGCAATCTACCAAAAGCGAAAGTGGCTCTAAAGATATTGTTGTTGACTTCGATATAAGTGTCATTGGGTCCATCCATCCATGCATCCACCCATCCACCCAGCCATCCATCCATCTATGTGACGTGTTATTTAATAGACTTTGGTAACATTTACACTGTAAACCTCTCGGTTCTGTACAAGCTGCACAGCTTTTTCCAGTGTCATGTTCCGAAGGTTTTGGATGTCATGTGTCCATCGTAGTCTTGGTCTGCCTGGCGTTCTTTTTTCCCTACAACATTATCCTTCATGATTAATCATTCTTACCCATTGTTTCTCTCTCTCTCTCTCTCTCTCTCTCTCTCTCTCTCTTTATGTCCGAAATATGTTAGTTTTGTCGTTCTGTGATAGTTTTAAGCAAGCAGTCTTCATCTATGTTCATGTCTATGCGGAGGTCTGCGTTGGTTCGTTTTCTGTTCATTATAATCTTTGGAAAATTTCTATACCTTTCTATAACGTTTGATTTCGAATGTCGATATTTTCTTTTCCATTGCGGATTTCATTGCTCACGTCTCACAACCATATGTTGCCACTGCGTTTTTGTGTTTGCCCCTTGCAATAGATTTTTCACTTGCGATGTTTTTTGTAGGGCCATTGCTAATCTCTTTCTGATCTCTGCAGATCAATCTCCATCGGCTCTGATTTGGAAAATAATGAAGATCGAAATAGATTTACATGATGACATTTTCAAAGCTGATCGTTCAAGGCTGTCTGAACAGTTTTTAAATCTCAATTTTGGTTTCACCCATTATTCTTTTCTGAGCGGCTTCCGTAAGTTTTTTCCCCCATGTGAGCTGTCACGTCTACCGGCAATCTACCAAGGGAAAAAACAGATACGCAAGGAGTGTTACAGCAAAATACAAAAAACACTACGAACATTAACAGAAACGAACGACGTTTCGACTAGAAAGTCTTCATCAGATCAAAAATAAACAACAAGAAATGAATGATTCTTTTACATTATGATTCTGTTTGTAACATTTATTTCTTAATGTTTCTTCTTGTCCCGATAAAAACTTTTTAGTTGAAACGTCACTCGTTTCTCTTCAAGTTGTTAGTGTGTTTTGTATTCTTCTACAACACTCCTGGTGTATCTCTCTATTCATCTTCTTCTTCTCAAACTCCCACGGGTCCTCTCTTGTAGCAGGACAATGGTCATACTTTGATTTCCAGCAGGATGTATTACCGGAGAATTGAAATTCGTTGTATCGCAATTTTATTTGCGCCAATGGCGCGACACATCCGTCTTCGACGGTGTATGTCTATGCTTCCCCATTTGGGTTGCACTAGTCCTCATATATTTAGTATGTTACGTTGCTTCCTAAGACTGATGATTTATTCTTGTATGCAATCTATCGAACACACCATCAATGATTTCTGTTTTCTCTATGCAAGTGTGTTCTGTGTCAGTTTATCAATGTCAAGTCCTGGGCACATATTCCGTACATCCCATGTGCAAAGTCTTAAATTGGTTTGCATGAATTTATTAATTATTATGCTTATGACTATTTCTCTCTTCCATGCACTCCTGCGAGGTATGCAGATGTGTTGAAAGTGGCAGATCCAATAACGTTTGAAAGATGGAGTATTCTACCCACACTGATTTGGCTTGTTTTGCGTGGGCAGCGGAAATATGTAGCTTACGCATGTGGTTGCGTCTGTGGGTCTCTCCAATGGCCCACTAGGCATACCACCCATGCAACAGAAAACCTTAGTGAATGACATGCCATTATATTGAGGTTATCTTCTTAGAGAAGCTTCATTGCACGTCATCTATACAATTATGCGTTTATTTTGTTGTTGAAATGTATTTCATGTTTACCTGAATATATATGTATGCACCCTCTGTGGTTGGGAGGGAGCCAGAGATGTACTATGCAGCAAGGGGGAGGAGGAAACTGACAGCGCTGTTTTTTAGCTATGGCTGAAACCCATCATAGAGGCACAGTGACTCAGGACATGACAATTCTTTTGACTTGAACATTTGGTTGCACGCCTGGAGCATTCGAGAAGTTCGGCATAACCAGTAGTCAATTGGTGGCGGGCAATGAGCACAGTGAACCCTATCTTGGCTACAGTGGCTAGGAGTAGTGCATAAGTTGAAACCTACCTTTCTGGATGTGTGATAGTTATTCTCTGGCTCTGTCCCGGGGTGGGCCGAAAATCCACAGACTTCCCAGCAATATAATGCCATTTAAAGGCATTAGGTCAAAGGGCATGAGCCCATGGACCGCTGGATCAGCAACCAACCAACCAAATATGTAGCTAATAAAATAATTATATATAAATAACACTGATATAAAGAGATGAAAAAAAAACCCATAAACGTAGGGCATACATAAATTGCGATGTGAAGTGACAGATTGGTAAGCAGAGAGATAGCTGGCACATTCAAATGGACAGAAAATGTTCGATATAGTACGCAAAAGAACGCGCATAGACCAACATACAAATACTCAACAATTTCAAACAAGGGCAGGCAGAGAAACAGAGAAAGAGACAGTGAGTGAGCGAGAGAAAGAGAGAAAATAAAAGAGAGAGATAAAGAAAGAGAAAGAGAGAAAGATAAAAAGAAAAAAGAAAAGATACAGAAATACATATAGAGAAAGAGAAAGATAGAGAGAAAGAGAGAGAAATAAAGATAAAGAGAGAAATAAAGATAAAGAGAGAAATAAAGAGAACACAATATCATTTATAGCAACATAGCGAAGACAAGAAAAAAGGCAGGTTAAAAAACAGAAACAAATAGACAAACATAGATAACATACACACATATACACACACACACAAACAGAGAAAGAGAGAGAGAGAGAGAGAGAGAGAGAGAGAGAGTTTACGATGTGCTCAGAATTCTGCTGTATGACAGGATGCAGACCGAACAACGGAATGCGCTGTGTGGTGGTTTATTGCTTAATTGGGATATCTGTGTAGTTTTATTGCTTAGTTGCGATATCTATGTGGTGGTTTATTGCTTAATTGCGATATCTGTGTGGTGGTTTATTGCGTAATTGCGATATCTGTGTGGTGGTTTATTGCTTAATTGCGATATCTGTGTGTTTTAGACATACACATCCGAATTCAGCATCATAATCAAGTTATTGTGACATTCCACGGGACGGCGCACCAAACCGGATGTTAAATTCTCCGTGGTCGACGCCGAGGACGGGGCACCAAACCGGATGTTACATTCTCCTTAGTCGACGCCGAGGAGTACATGGAAGGGCATGATGTTACTATTATTTCTTGTTCTAATATTGAACGGGCTGGAAGACATGTGCCAGCAGAACGTTGTGAAACGCAAACGGTTTTGTGAGATACATACTGCTAGAACACTCTGGCCATCCACTACATCCTGGTACATCTCCAGTCGTCTTGTTTTATCTTGCCACTGGAGCACTGTTGAATCAGTAAGAGAGAGTCTGGTCGACGAATGGCGCAACTCTCTCACACTTTAAACAAAATTCAGGTTTAGTCATAACTCAACTATTATCATCATCATGATCATCAAATTTATAACATTTATATACATCTATAAATCTCTCTCTCTCTCTCTCTCTCTCTCTATATATATATATATATATATATATATATATATATATATATATATATATATATATATATATATATATATATATATATATATATATATATATATAAATAGGTATACTTACTTGGATGCACCACATGTGATCCTCTATTCGAGTCAGTGTTGTTGTCCGTATTTCCGTAGGTGTAGACATAAACATTACCGCTTCCAAAGTGATCTAGGATCGTTCCTCTAAGTCTGTTTAAGATGTCGTTTGGAACGATTTCCCAGCCGCCACTAAAGTTTCCGGGCAATGATGTTGGCTGGTTTCCAAAATTATCAAATCTGTGTATTTCGGTAACTGATCGACGACCTCGTCCATTTAGTCCTCTAACATTTGAAAATATTGGCATTGTGATTTTCTGAAGAAAAAGATTTCTCTACTGATGAAAGCAAATTCTCTTCTAATGAACGCAAAGTCTTAGTTGGGGAGATAAACTCTCCGCTGGGTCAAGGCAAAGTCTCCTCTGTGTGATCACAACTTTTCAGCTGGGTAAAGCAGTCTTCACTGAGTGAATGTAAAGTCTTGGCTGAGGCAAGACAGCGACTCCGTGATGTGAAGATAAATTTTCTCTTAAGATATTTTTAACTAATGAAGCCAAAATCTCCACTGGGCGCAGACTTCAATAAACTTCAACAAGGTAGTTTACCTGTCGATAGAAAGAAATAGTCAAGCATCTCATGTACAATCCCGTTACGTTTTATTGAGATTATACCGGATTTCATTAATCAAGAGCCACTTAAGACATCTTGACTTTGTATACAACTAGATTTACCCCCAGCGGATCTCAAAATATTCGCTATACATGACACAAACAACCTTAACAGATTGTTACTTGAACTGAAATCTCTTTTTTTTTAAAAACCAAACAAACAACGCAATAATAAATTGTGGACTGCCATGGTCACCAACGAAGATAGTGAACTTTGACATGGTCAAGACATCGCAGGCAACTATCAATGGGAAATGATTAATAAAGTCTTGAAGTAATTTCATGTCAAAGTTCAAATAACGTAACTTAATATGGCCCAGATATATTACCACAACTACACAAACCGCAATAAGATTTTGTAAAGTGCATTACTATGTGTGCGTGTGTGTTTCATTACTAGGTGTGCGTGTGTGTTTCATTACTAGGTGTGCCTGTGTGTTTCATTACTAGGTGTGCGTGTGTGTTTCATTACTAGGTGTGCGTGTGTGTTTCGTTACTAGGTGTGGGTGTGTGTTTCATTACTAGGTGTGCGTGTGTGTTTCATTACTAGGTGTGCGTGTGTGTTTCGTTACTAGGTGTGGGTGTGTGTTTCATTACTAGGTGTGCGTGTGTTTCACTACTAGGTGTGCGTGTGTGTTTCATTACTAGGTGTGCGTGTGTGTTTCATTACTAGGTGTGGGTGAGTTTTTCATTACTAGGTGTGCGTGTGTGTTTCATTACTAGGTGTGCGTGTGTTTTTCATTACTAGGCGTTCGTGTGTGTTTCATTACTAGGTGTGCGTGTGTGTTTCATTACTAGGTGTGCGTGTGTGTTTCATTACTAGGTGTGCGTGTGTGTTTCATTACTAGGTGTGCGTGTGTTTTTCATTACTAGGCGTTCGTGTGTGTTTCATTACTAGGTGTGCGTGTGTGTTCCAAGCAAATTACGAGCTATGAAGATTTTGTTTACTATGTTCAACTGAACGTATTTCCAGAGTTCGCTTTCTTACATTGAAGACCTACAACTCTCATTGCTATCCAGTTGAGAAACACACCCCCCCCAACTCTCATTGGTATCCAGATGAAAAGACCCTCGATGGTATCCAGTTGATGAAAAAAACAGTTGGTACTATATAATATTCAGGATGATATAATATTCAACAGTTGGTCCATATAATATTCAGGATGATATAATATTCAGGATGATATAATATTCAGGATGATATAATATTCAGGATGATATAATATTCAAGATGATATAGTATTCAGGATGATATAATATTCAGGATGATATAATATTCAGGATGATATAATATTCAAGATGATATAATATTCAGGATGATATAATATTCAACAGTTGGTCCATATAATATTCAAGATGATATAATATTCAGGATGATATAATATTCAGGATGATATAATATTCAAGATGATATAATATTCAGGATGATATAATATTCAAGATGATATAATATTCAAGATGATATAATATTCAGGATGATATAATATTCAAGATGATATAATATTCAAGATGATATAATATTCAAGATGATATAATATTCAAGATGATATAATATTCAAGATGATATAATATTCAGGATGATATAATATTCAGGATGATATAATATTCAAGATGATATAATATTCAAGATGATATAATATTCAGGATGATATAATATTCAGGATGATATAATATTCAGGATGATATAATATTCAGGATGATATAATATTCAGGATGATATAATATTCAAGATGATATAATATTCAAGATGATATAATATTCAGGATGATATAATATTCAAGATGATATAATATTCAGGATGATATAATATTCAACAGTTGGTCCATATAATATTCAGGATGATATAATGATGATGTTCGTCCGTCGTGATCGACGATGACCAAAAACTCAACCATAATAATAATAACAATAAATAATAAAATACTAGAGTTAATAGTGTGTTTTTAAATGACTAGCAAGTCCAATGCGCGCACAAAATGTTCTTTTACAGAATTGACAACAATAGAAGGTATCTGTGTGACGTTGAGATGTTTTTTCTTTTCTACGTGTCCGCTTCTGTCTTGCAGTTTCTTGTCTGAATTCCTCTGCCGCTAGTGCTCCCGTTCTAATGCTGTAACGCCATGCTGTTCTATCCTGAGCGAGGCTCTCCCAAGCGCCTACGTCAATGTTAAGATGTTTCAAGGATGACTTGAGCGTGTCTTTGAAACGCTTTTTCTGTCCACCAGCTTTTCGAAATTCTGCCTTGAGTTCTCCATAATATATTTGTTTTGGCAAACGCGAGTTCTCCACACGCACAAGATGGCCTGCCCAGCGTGCCTGCGCCTTCATAAGTATTGTGTGGATGCTTATTGAGATTGATTTTTCCAAGACCTCGTAGTCTGGTACTTTGTCCCACCAATGGATGTTTAGTAATTTACGTAGGCAGGTAAGATGGAAATGATTTAACTTTCTTGCATGTCTAGCATACACTGTCCACGTTTCGCATGCGTATAGTAAGGTTGGTATAACAGCAGCATGATATACTTGTAGTTTGGATGATATAATATTCAGGATGATATAATATTCAGGATGATATAATATTCAGGATGATATAATATTAAAGATGATATAGTATTCAGGATGATATAATATTCAAGATGATATAATATTCAGGATGATATAATATTCAAGATGATATAATATTCAGGATGATATAATATTCAGGATGATATAATATTCAACAGTTGGTACCATATAATATTCAGGATGATATAATATTCAACAGTTGGTACCATATAATATTCAGGATGATATAATATTCAAGATGATATAATATTCAGGATGATATAATATTCAGGATGATATAATATTCAACAGTTGGTACCATATAATATTCAGGATGATATAATATTCAAGATGATATAATATTCAGGATGATATAATATTCAAAAGTTGGTCCATATAATATTCAAGATGATATAATATTCAGGATGATATAATATTCAACAGTTGGTACCATATAATATTCAAGATGATATAATATTCAAGATGATATAATATTCAGGATGATATAATATTCAACAGTTGGTACCATATAATATTCAGGATGATATAATATTCAACAGTTGGTACCATATAATATTCAGGATGATATAATATTCAAGATGATATAATATTCAGGATGATATAATATTAAAGATGATATAGTATTCAGGATGATATAATATTCAAGATGATATAATATTCAGGATGATATAATATTCAAGATGATATAATATTCAGGATGATATAATATTCAGGATGATATAATATTCAACAGTTGGTACCATATAATATTCAGGATGATATAATATTCAGGATGATATAATATTCAAGATGATATAATATTCAGGATGATATAATATTCAGGATGATATAATATTCAACAGTTGGTACCATATAATATTCAGGATGATATAATATTCAGGATGATATAATATTCAGGATGATATAATATTAAAGATGATATAGTATTCAGGATGATATAATATTCAAGATGATATAATATTCAGGATGATATAATATTCAAGATGATATAATATTCAGGATGATATAATATTCAGGATGATATAATATTCAACAGTTGGTACCATATAATATTCAGGATGATATAATATTCAACAGTTGGTACCATATAATATTCAGGATGATATAATATTCAAGATGATATAATATTCAAGATGATATAATATTCAGGATGATATAATATTCAACAGTTGGTACCATATAATATTCAGGATGATATAATATTCAAGATGATATAATATTCAGGATGATATAATATTCAAAAGTTGGTCCATATAATATTCAGGATGATATAATATTCAAGATGATATAATATTCAGGATGATATAATATTCAGGATGATATAATATTGAAGATGATATAATATTCAGGATGATATAATATTCAAAAGTTGGTCCATATAATATTCAGGATGATATAATATTCAAAAGTTGGTCCATATAATATTCAGGATGATATAATATTCAACAGTTCATCCATATAATATTCAGGATGATATAATATTCAGGATGATATAATATTCAGGATGATATAATATTCAGGATGATATAATATTCAGGATGATATAATATTCAACATGTTTGGTTGAAGTATGTAGCGAGACATGACTCTCGTTCTCTAATGTTATTCTGCAGGGAACAATCGAGGTTGGAAGGAGAAGATGGTAATGCGATATTTCTGGATTGATAAGATCAAGAAATGGTATTCGCGTGATTTTTCTACATTCTTCCGAATGGCTGAGGAAAAAGTTATATGGCAGGATATTTGTGCTTATGTCTCCAGTGTGGCACCCTACGACAGTGAAAGGTTTTTGGTCTTAATATTATTATTATATATTATTACAGTTTCGGAGCTGATAATGAATTGTGAGAACCTTCGATGTATGTCTGATAAACACTTGAAGTAAAGTAGATTAGTTGAAATTAATTATGACACTCTGCTCACTCACAAATAAAGGTCAGTGACCTGGTACATATACGTCCTCAGTACTTCAACATAACATGAAAAATATGTCCGGCATGTATTGTGTACAAAACAATACATCCTGTAATGTGTTGACCATATTTACTATTTAGTAAGAAAGAAAGAAGAAAATAAAGAAGGAAGTCATGATAATAGTTCTATTTTTTCAGTTTATCACAAATTCCCCTAGAAGTACACATGCCCCAATATGGCAACTACCTATATATAAGTTTACTACTCCCGTGTGGCAACCGGTGCTCGTGGACGTCTAGTTCAGAATAGGGTCAGTGCTTTCTTTTCAAGTATATTGTTAGAGGCTACTAAGGACAATTGGCGTTAGGTTCACAATATGTTAGAAGTGAACAAGCCATTGTCACATGCGCCTGTTACATGTGAACAAGCCATTGTTACATATTCCTGTTACATGTGAACAAGCCATAGTTACATCCTCCTGTTACATGTGAAAAAGCCATTGTTACATCTTCCTGTTACATGTGAACAAGTCATAGTCACATCATCCTGTTACATGTGAACAAGCCATAGTCACATCCTCCTGTTAGAAGTGAACAAGCCATAGTCACATCCTCCTGTTACATGTGTACAAGGCATTGTCACATCCTGTCTTAATTTCTTATTTGTGTCCTGTATCAAATAATTCCCATGGATGAGGAATACAGACCCATTGAAGATTGCACGTTTGCACGATTGTGATGGGGAATGCTAGATGCGCCATCAGTGTGAATGGGTCAACAATTCGGATAGACGAGTGATGAGAATATTTGGTCGAGATGTGAGTGCTGCGCCTCTAGCTGCACGTAGTTATCCTGGGATATTGGCGCAATGGAATGCCTTTTTCCGGGGACTAAAAATGCAGCTATAACCATGTCCCTCAGTTACGCATCGATGTCTTTGAGACATTATATCAGCACAGACGTCACCTCAGTTACACATCGATGTCTTTGAGACATTATATCAGCACAGACGTCACCTCAGTTACACATCGATGTCTTTGAGACATTATATCAGCACAGACGTCACCTCAGTTACACAAATGAGAAGAATCTGTGCTATTGTTAGAAAGTCTACGGGTGGTCAAGAGCTATCGGCTCACTGCTAAAGGGATTATTCCATCATCATATTCGCAACCCGCCCACCCAACATCTGCCGACCAGAACCATCCCCACCAATCACCGCTGTCATCATCATCATAACCATCATCATAATCATAATATCATCAATATCACCATTATCAATATCACCATTATCAACATCACAATCATCAACATCATCATTATCAACATAATCATCATCATCATCATAAATTTACGTTTAGGGTCACAGTAATGTTAGTGTGAAGTTATTCCTCCACCGACTCGAGTATTGAGTTCACTCGTCAATCGTGTTTTGAAATGTAAACAAAGTGCTTCAATGGTTGACCCAGCCACCAGACAGTATGTTGCCTGTCTCATGTTCTGGGAAAATCAACGAATAGCTCAATCGCTGATGGGCAAGTGCAGTAGGCGACGCTAGTCGCGCTGTTTCTGATCAACTCAGCATGACGCTGTGTTGCAAACATTTGCTCTCCATTAAGGCCTCACCAACATGGCAACGATGTACACTGTTGATAAAACTAGCATACAGAAACACACACACACAAACACACATTTTTCTGTGATATTTTTAAATATACACATCGCAATATACTTGTACCATGTCTTATATTTTTATATTTCAGAGGCAATCCTTCAACTATGACATGGATACATTATAATGACATATGTTCAGAAAGGTAAACATGACATGAAAGGCTAATTTTGATTATTTTCTTTAATATCGTTGATCGTCCTATACTTTTCTGGCATGCGACTCCAAATATATACATAGTGACCAACGAAAAACAAGGCAATGATAAAAACGTCACGAATGAAGTCTTTTTTAGTTTCTGTACACATGTTTTCTTCACCAGCGTCGTTCTCGCCTCAACACCGCAAGAATGCATCTATTAGACACACAGATGGAGATCTGTCATTGCAGTAAGAGCGCACAGATCGTATCAACAGCCATTTGAAGGTTTCTGCATTTCTCTATTATTTTATATCTCTCCCACATTAGCTATGTTACCTATATACAACGTGTCCAGTACAGAACGATGTCCCCACTGCCATTCTATCCCCATCGAAGCTAACTCCTTGATGATGTGCAGATGGGACATGGTCCAACCAAGAGGCTGGGAACTAAGATTGATCGAGCCATCCCTGACATCGAGCAACGCCACAGTCCTGCCCAAGCAATCACTGTTGCTGAAGCCGAAGATACAGGGCCACCAGCAATCATGTTATCACGCTACACGACTAGATAACTGGTCTTCCCAACTGCTACTCTATAAGCCTCTCGGTTCGTGTGCACGTTGTCCACTCATTAAGCCTCTTGGTTCGTGTGCACATTGTCCACTCTATAAGCATCTCGGTTCTGTGCAAGTTGTCAACTCTGCAATCCCCTCGGTTCATATGCAAGTTGTCCACTCTATAAGCCTCTCGGATCTTATGCAAATTGTTCTCTTTATAAGCCTCTCGGTTCTGAGCAATTTGTGCACTCTATAAGCTTTTTGGTTCTTATGCAAGTTGTCCACTCTCTAAGCCTCACGGTTCGTGTACAAGTTGTCCAGCCTCTCGGTTCTTGTCCAGCCTCTAGTGTTATGTTCACAATATACATAACTAACACTATACATTTACCTGGGATAACCTGCAATATCACAACATATCATATATCATGCTAGTATATGATATCCGCCACAAAAAACAGGAACCCTAAAATTATGATTTTTTACAAAGGCTTGAGTCAGTTTATTAAACCAAGATAATAAATGTTATTTATTCATGCACCATATGTCAAGATTATATCCGTGATTCATCCCTAAAATATTAATAACTAGAACACATTGTAATAAATTAGTGTAACAAACAGGATTAGGAACTTGTGTTCAATTAGTGCCTACCTTATATTTCGTCCAGAAGCGGAATTTGTACGAACTTAAGTATCAAGCACAAGTACAATGCAAGTGTATTACGGTGCGCATAGTTTTCTCTCTCGGTCAATGATATTATGTCATGTGAAGATCCTACTGCTAGAATTATAAATAGCTAATGTTAGCGTAGGTTCAATTGTACCACAATGTACTTCAGCAGAATAGTAGTTGCGGGATTATCCTAGAATTTAGGAGGGTTTGGGTAAGGGAAAACATTACACAATGAGAGCCCCAGATTACTGGATATACACACTGAGTGGTGGGGGGGCTGTGACTGTCAGTGCCATGCGCACAATTCTCTAGTTCCGTATATGAAGTTACGGCAGTTTAACATTGATACGGCAGCCATTTCGACATAACATATTAAAAAAATACAATCGGAAAATTTATTTGAAAACTATGATCATTGTAAACATTGGTAGACAAGTTCCTAGGATAACATATAAACCGTGACATTAAAAAAAAATGAGTTCTAGTATGTGAAATTCAATATATGTAACACGACAACAAATTCAGATGTTGTTTATGTCCCATCCAAATCTAAATCAATTTACAATACTCAGGTTGGCAAGGCAAGATTAGAAAAATACATGTCACTCAAACACGTAAATTATGGCCGTAGATATGTTTTCAGTAAGGGGGGAGTATTACCTAAAACAAGGCCATTCGCCCGTTTTCGTGTTATTCTCTATTTTTGATGAGAAATGTAATGATCTTCTTGCTAAAAAACGCTAAGTAAGGGGTTTTATCAACCTTCAAATTGTTAAGTGAGGGGTTTTATCAACCTTCAAATTGCTAAGTGAGGGGTTTTATCAACCTTCTGGCTACATTCCTAGTGCGAATAATCATGTTCTAATTTGCTAAAAAAGAAGGGGGGGGGATGAGGTGAACCCCAATCTCCCACCCTTACCTAAGGGCTGGACATAGATACGAGAGGGTTGGGATTGTAATTTTGGGATTAGTGCAAAACTGATATTTAGTACTAAAATGATATTTAGTACAAAAATGATATTTAGTACTAAAATGCATGTAAAAGAGATGCTAAATCCCGTACACCAACCTTTTTCCAGAAACGATAAAACCATTCTAAATATAAGAATTTTTTACAACAACTCCACCGAAGACGGATATGCCGGGCCATTGGCGCAAATAAAACCGCGACACAACGCATTTCCATTCTCTGGACTACATCCTGCTGAAAATCTACTAGGATCATGGTCCTGCTACAAGGGAGATCCAGTGGGAGTTTGAGAATGAACGCTGAAGAAGAAGAAGTTTACAACAAAATGTCTTGGGAAAACGACGACATTTTTGCCGTAAGAAGTACTGTCCTTTAATCTGAAAAAGTGTTTTCCAAGACGCAGTGAAATTCTATATCTTTTTCTGAAACCTTTTTTATCCTTAGCGAAGTGATATCTATGTCACTGGGCCATGGTCATAGCCAAGTAAGCTACAAATATATAGGCAGATTGTCAAACCGTAGAATTCGATTTTGTTTTCACTATTTCGCTATTTGTATTTATTTATTCCAAGATATTCTTTTATTTTGAAAAATTATTGCGGAAATAAAGGTATTACACAAAAAGTCAACAGTTCAGGTGAAACAACTAGTAATGACGTTTAATATTGAGTCACTATACATAGTTTAGTACTAGTATTTTCCAGACTTCCGTTATTCCTCACCCCCTTGGCGCAGATTGTGCGTAGACAATATATGAAGTGGGAGCAACATAAAGTTTTCATAACAGTGTTTGAATGACAGTAACTGAACACCGTGGACTGCCAAGAAAACTAATGTGGAGGTGTTGAAAGAGTTAAATGTAAGAATGAGCTAAAATCAATAATATAAGAAAAAAACAATCTTTATTTTTTGACCACGTTATCAGACACGGATGTTTGGAGAATATAGTCACAACAAGTAAGATTGAAGGCAACAGAGACAGAGGATGACAATGTGGGAAAATATTTGACGGTTTAACAACCAGGCACCGCAGGGAAACTGCAACGATCTTGACACAAAATGCAGGATATAGACAGTTGTGAAGAGCCACGATCGCCTATGCCAGCCGGCATGGCATCTGATGATGATATATATATATATATATGTTATATGTTATGTTATGTTTTTCCCACATGAGACCGGAAATAGTTGCAGTTTTTATGAGAGTTAAGAAAATATTGTTAAGATATAAAGTTAAGAAAATGTTGTTCGATTGTGTTTGGCTTATTTTTGGCTCTTTTCTAATATCGATGGCTTTAAAGAACAGTCAACTATTTATCTGGCAACCCTGCTATTACTTTTCAGGAGTATAATATCTGGATGACATTTCGAATAGGCTAAGTACCTCTGTGTTTACACAAATGGTTGCTGAGAGAGGAAGAAGAGTCATTACTTAAGTGTGCTTACTGTTAGTGAATTGAAGTAATCGAGGAAGGAAGTTATTCAGTGATTTATTGTCCGAATCTTCTTTTGTGTACGTAAATCACGGACAACTAAACAATTATAACAGTCAATGCTGTTTATTAGGGTGGCGGGACGTGACTCGTCAGTAGAAATATAACAGTCAATGCTGTTTGTTAGGGATGCGGGCGTGACTCGTCAGTAGAGATATAACAGTCAACGCTGTTTATGAGGGTGGTAGAGCGTGACTCGTCAGTAGAAATATAACAGTCAATGCTGTTTATGAGGGTGGTAGAGCGTGACTTTCGTCAGTGTAAGACCTACGAACAGAATAAAAACAAGCCTTCATGTGTCCTGTTTTCGATTATTTCCGTGCTTTTCGTTGATCAACGTTAACAGGCGGCACGAATGATATAGATCGTAACCAAACTAAAATGCCGGCAGTAATTAAAATCTTCAGGTATGAAGGTTTGATTCGCTTGTAAGTCTTCTATCGGCGAGAGTTACCGGGGGGGGGGGATGTTTGATAAAATTGTAACATCCCCAGCCCCTCTCTTATTTATTAAACTATACCATGATATTTAATTATAAGAACTTATTAAACAGATGGTCACCAATCCACAACTCCAGCCATTTCCAAAAACAGATGGTCACAATCCACAACTCCCGCCATTTCCGAAAACAGATGGTCACAAATCCACAGCTCCAGCCATTTCCGAAAACAGATGGTCACAATCCACAGCTCCAGCCATTTCCAAAAAACAATATAACAGTCACATTGCTGAAAAGAACATTCACAGCAACATGGTCAGAAAAACAAGTGCCAGATGACCGGCAGAAAACAATAATTTTATCCATTTGGAAAAATAAGGGCAATGAGACGTAAAGAGACATATACCTACTCAGCCACATAGGAACGATATATGCACAGATAATAGAACAGAAAGTATGTATGTATGGCCGTCTACGTCTTGCATGCGGTTATTTAGCAATATGAACAAGCAATCCGTTGAATATTTTCTCAGGAATAGTGACTTTTCAAGTAATTATATCACAGCAGCGGAAGATTTTTGATTGCGTGCTAAGACCGAACTGATTGTATGGAGAAAGAGCCCTGCCCATTTTGAACTACCCCATCTTGGTTCCGTTGATGAAGTCCAAGGGAAAGGCAAGGCCGATACGCCTGGAATCAAGCAGAACTGCAGGAGATGCCAGAGGATGGTCGGATCAAGCACCAACTGCATTAGGGTTCCCCCTTAGGATTTTTAAATGGGGGTCTACTCCACTTAGCCGTAGGCACTCCTGTGCTAACCCGCTAGGAAGTGGGCGTTTTCTGTCAGGGTAAGTTCTCTTAGCCTAAAGTAATCCCGTACTGATCACTTAGACTGGTGGGTTTGATGGACGATTACAAAGCTGCCAATCCAATCCATCTGCTCGGGGACGCATTGGGAACATTTCAGAGTACACTGCTGTGAAAGAAATTGTAATCATGACCCGTTCAGCAAGGAAACACACAAGTTATGCAATTCTAAGCGAAGTTATATACGATACGTATCATGAAGAAAACGTGACATCAAGAAAACACTCGATAATGTGCATTTGATACTCAGTGTAACAGATACACATGCTGGTGTAAACATAATTTTTACCAGTTCTCGCGTGCACACATAAACAAAAGTTGTAAATATGTCTGTGATAAGATACAACAAGTAAATATAACAGAGAGTCAGACCGATAATAGAACCCCAGCTAATTAAGACACAATTTAGTTTCAGGAAATGTATTGGATGCACAGATGCAATATTTGCGCTAGGCCAATTTGAGTGAAAAGATATTTTAATACGACCTACAACTAAACATCGCCTTCATCGACCAAGAAAAGACATTTGACAAAGTTGACAGAGAAAAACTGTGGCTAATATTGGAGGACTATGAATATATGGACACTGATTAGACAACATAAAGAGCTTTATACAAAATACTGAAAAAGTATAATCAGAACTACCGAGTCACAACAGATTCATTTGATATAAAAAAATAGCAGTCAGACAAGGCTACGGTCTATTATCACTTTTGTTCTTAACATACAAAGATATTTGGACACATACACGGACCAAAAACAGAAGCAGACCGAATAAACAAGTCTATCCCTGCAGATACATTCAATGAAGATCTCAGCTATACTAAACGAACTGCTATTTTGCGGACGATCAAAGTTTAATATACGAATGTGAAGATGGATTACAGCGACATACACACCCGCTCAACGCAAACACGGCGGCACATCTGACCTTGGAAGGACCACGTGGGAACAACACAACATAAAACTAAACACATCTAAAACAGAGACTATGAATATAAGCAGAATACCAGGTCAGCTAAATGTATCTGTCAATGGCCTCTATCATGGTCCCTACCTTGGGACCTACCTAGGAACCTTTCAATAATTTAAATAATGTGGTTGGAATCGCATATAAAAACATTTCAATGCCCTACAGAGATAAGAGAAAAATGTTTGTATAATCGGTAATAAATAGCAGAATGCATGAGATCTCAGTAAACATAACTAGGTTCCACAAAACAAACAGAAAGGCTCGTACCATAGTCTCTAGAAAGAGCACAGCTTATCGGAAAGACGGACAAGAAAGCATTTTGTGAGAGTAAGCTAAAGTGTGCTCCGGGAACTAGAACGATAGAGTAATCAAATTGAATGATGACTTAGCAATCATAAGTTATCAATATCTTGTCTAGTTGACGGAAATACAGTTATAATTTCTGACTGAATTAGAAAAGGGTAACATGAAATAGATTTTTCAGCTTACGCTCTAGTTAACATTTGAAACAAGCCAAAGAACTGAAATATCTCGGCAGTATTCCTCCCCACCCCCTGAAAATGGAAGACTAGAAAGAGAAATAGAAACAAGGTGTCGGAAAGCGAACACAGTGACAAAGTGACTGATCAACTCTCACTACTACTTCTCCACACGATGATCAAGATGGAAAATCAAAAGTCATAATAGTTGATAGATCATATTGTTTGGCAGACATACAGGTTGGTAGAAAACATCAGAATAACATAGAACAAATATAGACAACGCAAACAAGGCGGCACATCTCCTCGGAAGGACAACTGAGGCACCCGCTCCGACTCTTTACGGATAGTACAGATACGACCAACCACCATTAACCTGGGCAAAAGCGATAGACCCTCAAGTTCGATAGAAAATACTATGATGTTTAATATTTAATATTCTTGCTGAGAACCTAGTAATGGACATTATCTAAGTGTTAATATTGCATATTTTTGCTGAGAAGCTAGTAATGGTCATTACCTAAGTGTTAATATTTCATATTTTTGCTGAGAACCTAGTAATGGTTATTACCTAAGGGTTAATATTAGAATGTTTGTGTATTAAGGGGATATCCATAGATTCATCATCATCATGGGCAAGCATATCATGGACAGAATGTAGCAGTCATCACAATCTTTCGACACTCCTGCCGAACTTCAGGCAATCTTCCTGCTTCTGTGAGTGTCATGTTCAGGTGTTTTTTGCTTTCAGGCGTCCAACTTCTTTCTGATCTTCCTCTTTTTTGTGGCCCTGGCATCTTTCCAGCCATTAGTATCTAAGCTCTCATGTTGTTTGATATGTTATTTGTTACATTTTCTAGAGAAAACCTGGTTTTTCATCCAGTTTTATTTTATCTTTTCTCTCATAATGTCCTCGTTGGTGATCTTTCTGGTCCATGACGCTCTAAAGATTCTTCTGTAATATTTTGTTTCCCATACTGAAATTTTGTGTCTCACTTCATTGGTGATCATCCATGATTCACATCCATATATTGCAACTGGAGAGTCTAAGGAAAATGGAGAATATATATGGAGAGTCTAAGGAAACTGGAGAATATATACTGATAGTCTAAGGAAAATGGATAATATATATGGAGAGTCTAAGGAAACTGGAGAATATATACTGATAGTCTAAGGAAAATGGATAATATATATGGAGAGTCTAAGGAAACTGGAGAATATATACTGACAGTCTAAGGAAAATGGATAATATATATGGAGAGTCTAAGGAAAGCTAATTTTATTATTTTGTTGCAGACCAGTAATATATTAAAAAATTTTTTTATCAGTTTATTTATGCAATGGCCAACGTCCATCTGACTTCTTCGTAGCAATCCCCGGTGTTGCTTGTAAGATAACTAAGGTACTCGAAACTGGCAACTCGTTCTAGTTCTCTATTATTGACCAAAATTGGGAAAGTGTTAGTGGTTTTGCCGCTTGTAATAAACATGGTCTTATTTTTTTCAAAAATTGATTTTGTTTTGTTTATTGTTCTTTGAAGAATTGTAAGAAGGGTTCAATGCCATATTTTGTTGTGGAAAAGTAATGTTGTGTCATCGGTTTTATAGTTCTGGTATTTCGTGATCTCTGATATGAATGGGTCAAGGTTTTTTCCTTGTTTGTAATTTCTTACATAGCTCCAGATGCTGTATGCATAAACATTGAATAGATATGGTTATAGGGCATATCCTTGTCTGACTCCTTTTCCTCACACTGAACAAATATGATGTTTCACCATCTACTCTTACGGCTGCTTGTTGATTTTGGTACAACAGTGAGGTGAATTTTGGTACAACAGTGAGGTGAATTACGTGTAGAGAAAAATCTATCCAATGATGTTTCTAATGATGCAACAAAGTTTCCGATGGTGTACATACTTGAAGGCTTACTAAATTCAATGAAACATATGGTATTAATGTTAAACTATCTACATTCGTTAAATAATGTCGATAAAATGTGGAAGGGATGAAGGTCTGGAATATTGTGACACTTGTTGATAAGGAGAAATGAATGTTCATGAAAAGTTGTCGTCAACAATGCAATATTTTATAGAATTAAAATTATTTTATAAAAAATAAATATATGAATTTAAACGTAACTAGTTTACAAAAAATAGTTTACAGTTTATGTTGTTCTGATGTGACACTTGAGAGTAGACTATCCATTTCAATTTCAAAACGAACAGATTTTTAAAGAGTTATCTCATCAGATTTATAAAGAATCTTCACAAGACGCCTTCTCTGTTTGATTTAATTCTGAAACTATTCATTGCAAGAGAAACAGAATGTTGTTAATATTTACACAGTACATCCTGACATTAGCAATAGATTGAGAATCGCTTAGAAATTGCACTATTTGAGTCTACTGCTGAAAAGAAAATGCCCTAATCATGTAGTGATCGCAGTGAAAAAACACAATAATTTTCATTATCCAAGTAGCTCACAGCTTGTGTAATTTCTGTAGCCGCTTCTCTGTGGTGATGTGTGTGCTGTTAGCTAGTATTGACAGTTCTACTGCCTCTACTTTTCCAGGTTTTTGTCGGTCAGTTTGGAGCGCAGTCGACTCTGCACATATGTTTGTAGTCGGCATCACACGTAACTTTTACAAGTATTAAAAGTATGACAAACTTTATATTTGAATTTTCTTCGTGTGGGATAGCAGCTGGTCTGACACTGAATGACGTAGAACATATGTTCGGCTCAGTTTATTATCATTCATAACATTTAATCATGTATTAAATGCCTTCACTTTTTTTTGTATATTCATGTCATAGATGCCGTTGTCCTCACAGAGTAAGGGAATTGCCGCTATTTCTTAAGAGAATTTCCACAACCGTAATTAAGCTTGGCATTATTTCATGTTTGAAAGAAGGACCCAGCAGAAGACGGATCTGTCAGGCCATTGAGGCAGATAAAACGGCGACACAACGCATTTCCATTCTCTAGACTACATCCTGTTGGAACTAAAGAATAGATCATGGTCCTACAAGAGAGATCCAGCAGGAGATTGAGAATGAACGCTGAAGAAGAAGAAGAAGAAGAAGAAGAAAGAAGGACACTGCGAAATTGGTTAGGGATCCCACGGCTTGACATTCAACTTTGAAAGTTACTTGGTAATATTTAAATGGAACACTATAAATCACATAGTCTCATGATATCTTGCATGTTTTGCCTTATCTCTACAAACTTCATGAGTTAATCTAGCAGTTCGCAATACATTATGAAAATATACATGTAATACAATCAGACCACTTCGCAGAAATAAACAAAATCACTGTATTCAGAGTGAAGATCATTAAGTAATTCCTTAAAGTTGTAGTTGATAAACTTTCTACTTTTGACAAAATGTATGCAGTACACTACTTACTGTTGTTAACATTAGATAAATGTATACATCACACTATTGACTGTTGTTAACATTAGATTGTTGCGTCACAAAGGCGGTTATTTTTGTATTATATGATGCTCAGTTAATTCAATTATTTGTATCAAAACTGAGAGTCTGTTTTTGGGACAAACGAAATCAATCCTTTTTATTTAGCGAATCAATCATCGCTGGAGATCCATATATAGTAATGTATTTAAGATGTTAGCTCTTTTTATCTCAATATGTTACTTGTGCATTCCAGTTACTGAGCTTATTACTTCCTTCTGGCTTGTCTCATTTTCGCCCTTGAATAACTTTCTATAATGTTTGTGTGTTGCGCAAATCCTGGTCATGCATAATTGATTTTGTTATTGGTGCGCACGTCTGGGATACACGCATTTTTTTATTCTGATAAATATGTCTTTGTTAGTTTTTAAAAAAATATTACTTTTCAACAAGGTTACCGTGACCTGACGCTAATTTACTGTCGCTAAGGAACAGTCATTTCAGATTTCCTTGATAAGGTTAGTTAGAGGTGTAGCGGGCCGCGCTATAGGGCCGCACAATCAGGCTCCCATGTCCATTTAGCAAAAAGAAACTTGAAAAAGGTTACTAAATGTTTCAGACAAAATAATTTGGTACTATTTTTGTTAGTCCTACACTTGCACTTTGCAAAGTGGGCGTTTAATTGTTAATTCGCCACGCTTGTCATGTGCACTGGCAACGCCCTCCTAGGTTTTTGGGCATAATACTAAAAGTATATAAAATGACAGCGTCCGGCATATATTATTTATGCCTATTATTATCTATACATATTATTATCTATGCTTATTATTATCTATGCTTATTACGGAGATCCCTGAATCTCCTATGGAAAATTAAACACGGAAATTATACATAAGAGCGCTCGTGTGTTTCCGGGGCCCGAAAGGGGAGCAAGGAATAGCAAAGCTGTTTGTTTAGCTTCCACCCATGTCGTAAAAGGCGACTAAGGAGGTTATGGGATGGATTTGGCTGTCTCATCCCTTATAGGGGCAGTGACCCAAAGCCATGAACAAGTCAGGTGTGTCAGGCCGAAAGGCGAAGATATCGCAGCAATGCTGTAAACCATGACACAACGCATTCCGTTCTCCGGACTACATCCTGCTAATCTGCAGGAGTTTGAGAACGAACGCAGAAGAAGAAGAAGAAGATACCTAAGAGCCAAGTAACTAAATCGGAAAACCCCACCCCCGCTCCCTTTTTTTCTCTCTTAGGAACATGGTAATGAAGTTTGCTACTCACTGGAGACGCACATAATAACACACACAAATCGACGTTTCAACCGAAACGCATTTATCAAGACTACATTCACAAGAACAGACAAGCGACGAGTAAGAACGACATTATTGACATGGCAGAGTAAAATATGGATATACAGTGACCAGGAATGATGAAAACTAGAATGTCAGATGTGAAACAGATAAAAATAGACAAAACAGACCCAAATATCGGTGAAATAAGACAAATAGAGAAATGACGGAACAGCATGATCTGCTCCATCCGAGTGATCGAGTGATGGACATTGATCCCAAAGGGTTAAAAATGGCCACATATATATATATATACATACATCAGGAGTGAACCTGATTTCGGAGGTGGTTTGGTCATTTCATGAACATCTGACACCCTCAAGGAACACCCGACATGTGGGAATTCTGGGAGTAATTAAACAACAAGAATGAACATTGTGGAAGATTAATTATGTGCGATAATTTAAATATGAAACACTGCATAAGGATGAGTATTAACAGTCCATATTGAAGTGTGAAACGGCAGTGCGAAATTGTTTACATATTACCAGCGTGAAGAAATTGTCATGTAAGATTGTTATACCTTAGAAGTACAGATATGGTACGTATCTGTTAATGAACTATAACGAGATATCTCTCTGCTAATTTACCTCTATGAATTCTATTCGTATTCGAAAAGAAATGGCGGCGGATTCACCAGAAATTCTCGTGGATAATATGCATTCAGTGTTGCCAATTCGATTTGTTAAAAACGCTCGTTCGGGGTAAACATAAATTAAAACACATCGTTTTTTTTAAAAAGGCATAAAATAGATCCCTTACATATTCTATTGGTAATCTCTAAGAACGAAATTATGACGATAAAAAATCTACTTGTTTATTTCTAATCTACCCAAAACTAAATTTAAATAATTAAAAAAAATCCCATAACCTTTACTATTGAATATCGTCTGGGTCTATTTTAGTACACAACAAAAAAAAAATTTAAAAATTGGTAGCGTATCAAATTCAGGATGTAGCTATCAACCCCACATTTTTTGGCTGTAGTGATTTTCTAGGCACTATAAATATGTTTAGTAGTTTGTCATTTTTTCTTAAGTCCGAATTCACAATTGCCTGTTGCGTGGATCGAACTCGGTACCTTGGCCGTCACAAACGCGATCTGTAACACATTGCCACAAAACCAGTACACAATAATACACTTCAATTCGAAACCAGATTTAATTTGGATGAATTAACAAGCAAGTGACAAATATCTGGATTTTTCTAGCAGATAGTGTGTCCCTGACTACCACTACCTATGAAATGTTTACAGAAGTTCTTGATGATTGCGATTATCGATAATACAAGAAAATTATTTAGTCTGTTTTATAAACTGTAGAACGTATTACTTTGTGTGATTTACCCTGTTTTAACAACTGTAGTACTTATTATATAGACTTACGTAAAACACAGGTTTATATATCGTCTCAATGGGACACCATAGACTATATCTAACACTAGTGGGTAATGATGGGCAATGATGATCACATAAGAAATCATAAAAATTACAATACACAAATCATATTCACACAAATCATATTCAACGTTTCAACCAAAAGGTCTTTATCAAGACACAAACAAAACATTAAAAGACGACGAATAGAAAAATTATCACAACGTCCAACGGAAATATGGAAATGATATGCCGGAAGGTCAGAAAGTACATAAAAAAGTAAATATATGTGGAAACGAAACGAACAAAAAGGTGAGTAAATGACGGAACAAAAAGAATAAAGACAAAGACCACACCAAACCAGTACTAGACATAAGAGTGGTCGGAATTGAGTCCAAAAGGCTTGAGTGTACCCATCTCGACCGGCGTACGATTGAGCGATCGTTTTTGTAACCATCTTCATGCCATCAAGCACAGAACACCCACTCCTGTGGCCTCACACTTCAACGGCGACGGTCATCATGGTGCTTTGGATATTCAGGTCACCGCCATCAGATCTTGCACCACCGATGATAGATCTAGGTATTCATGCCATCAAGCACAGAACACCCACTCCTGTGGCCTCACACTTCAACGGCGACGGTCATCATGGTGCTTTGGATATTCAGGTCACCGCCATCAGATCTTGCACCACCGATGATAGATCTAGGTATGCTCTAGAAAATCGTCTCATTTTCGAGATGGGTACACTCAAGCCTTTTGGACTCAATTCCGACCACTCTTATGTCTAGTACTGGTTTGGTGTGGTCTTTGTCTTTATTCTTTTTGTTCCGTCATTTACTCACCTTTTTGTTCGTTTCGTTTCCACATATATTTACGTTTTTATGTACTTTCTGACCTTCCGGCATATCATTTCCATATTTCCGTTGGACGTTGTGATAATTTTTCTATTCGTCGTCTTTTAATGTTTTGTTTGTGTCTTGATAAAGACCTTTTGGTTGAAACGTTGAATATGATTTGTGTGAATATGATTTGTGTATTGTAATTTTTATGATTTCTTATGTGATCATCATTGCCCATCATTACCCACTAGTGTTAGATATAGTCTATGGTGTCCCATTGAGACGATATATAAACCTGTGTTTTACGTAAGTCTAATTGTTGTTACGTTTCACGCAGTTACCTTGTATTGATTGTCATACTTATTATATAGTCTGATTTCAACAGTTTTATAAACTGTAAAACATATTACTTTGTTCAATTGAGTCTGTTTTATGTTCTGTGAAAGCTATTACGTTGTGATCTCTGCTTCTAATTGGAAGTTGTGATTGATTTCACTTGAAGATACGGAGTTACGTGCTATGAGTGGTAATCTCGGCAGGCAGAGTGCTGCTTAGCTGAGAGTGACCGAGTACATATGGGAAACCGAGTACAGTGAAGTCAATCCTCCCTAGAAGAGAGAAGAGAGAGAGAGATTGATTTCTTAAGAATTCTATAAATCTCTGCATTATCTATGAACTCTCTTCGACTATCTAGTGCTCTCTCGACTTAACAAATAAAGTGTTACAAAGTGTCCCGAAGAGAAGCTTAGTGTACAAACTGAAGTAGAAGTATCAAATAATTATAGGATACTTTTCTGAAGTGGAAATCATATAAGTGTTAAGTGGCACCTATTGAAACACAGTAGTGAAGGATGTAGACAGTCGTGACTTAAACTTGTTGAACTTTTTTTATAATAAGAGTAGACGATGTATCGTGGTCTGCCTGTAGTGAGGATAAGTAAATTCAAGAAAGAAGTCAGAGGATAAATTAAAAATTATTGAGTCTAACGGGAATTGAACCAGTCCGTACAACGGCACCAAATCGCCTAGCAACTCTCGTACACGAGATTTTCTGTACTTTACTAACCGCATCCCCATAACAAGATGCGATTTTGTCAAGACATTCAAACTGTGCACTCAAGTCACTGAGAACGGACCAATTGAGACAAGGACTATTACAACAACAACAAACATCCCGTACAAGTATTGAAGTATCCTCAGTAACAACAAACATATAACATATAATATCCGTATTAATTCTACAAGGGCCGATATGTCGTCTTGTGAACATGGATAACATATATAGACAGTAAAATTTTGCTTCAAATAATTGCTCATACAAGTAAATTCAAATACATTTACAGTTTGGTGTATTTTAAATAGTTTGTGTGTGTGTGTTCTTGAAAAAGGTCCCAATAGGACCGCAACGTAGGAAAATTGTCATGCTTTGTGTTATTGCATATTTCTTATATACCTTTTTTTATCTAGATTTGTTTATAGTTAGGTATTCCTAGTAACCTGTTTATGTTATTTTGCATTAATATTTGTTACTTTTGTTACTGCGGCACCCTCCACTTTGTCGGAAATCTCCGACCATTTGGTTATTTATATATTGTGCTCTATCCAATATGTCAAAATCTTTCTCTCTGTCCACGAAAACCAAATATGTCTTGTTTATGTCCTGTAGCTCTTTCTGAAAGTTGTTTGAGGACGAAAATTGCATCTCTACAGCTTTTATTTTTCCGAAAGCCCAATTGTGTGTTGTTGAGCTGTGGTTCTATTTATGCCAGCACCCTTCTCTCTAGCATCTTGCTAAATCGTTTTTCTATGTGGCTTAAGAGTGATATGCCTCTATACTTAGTGCAGTAATTTTTCTTACTGCCTTTTCTCTTCCACATAGGAACAATCACCGCTGTATTCCACTCCAGTGGTGTCTTTTGTGTTTTCCATATCACATTGATCAGTCTGTTTAGTCACTTTATATCTGTCACTGTTAGCATTTTTATTAGTTCTATAGGTATGCCGTCTATTCCTGGTACTTTGTTATTTAGTTCATGTTTAATTGAGTTTTCAATTTCAGATTTCAGGATGTATGGTTCTAGGTCTTCTTCTATTGTATTTATTGTTGTAATCACTTCTCCTTCCTTTAAGTTTAACAGTTGATTGATGTAATTTTTTAATCTTTCCATTTTCAATATTTCTTGGGGCCTATTTAGTATGTTGCAGTATTCATCGTTTATTATTTCTGTTGGTTCGTGTCTTTTTTACTTCTCATGTTTTGTATTTTCTTGTAGAACATTTTTTACACGTTTTGTCTATCCTTCTTAAGTATTCCGCCATATTCCTGCCATGATAATTTTTGCAGAAATAATTATTTTCTTAGTGTTAATCTTTCCTGTATGCTAAGTAATATACATACATTTTGCCCATTGCCCATTTGTTGTATTTTTTTTCTTTCGTTGCATTCTATCCACCAAATCGTTATTTTTCGTTTCGTGCCTTTATGGTTTTTAATCCGCATATGTTTCCTGCTGTTTGAATGATGACATTTTTGAAATATTTCCAATCGCCTTCAATGTTTCTGGTAGCTTTGCGAATACTTCGCTAACTTCCTGGATATATTTTTCGCGCATGTTTAGTTCTTTCAATTTATTTATATTTAGTTGCCCTTGGTGCTTTGTGCTTTTCTTGTGCTTGTTATTTTTCGCGTTCTTTTGACTATTATTATTACTGACTTATCATCAGTGTCTGCACATATATTAGGCAGGCCTATTACTCGTGCGTCTGCTATTTTTCGTCTATTGTTTCTTTTTGTGAGTATAAATTATATCTGGTTCTGGCAACCCAAAGCTGTTCCATTTATAGCTTATATACACTTGTGACTTTCTATGTTTAAAGAATGTGTTCGCTGTAAAGAGGTTATGCTGGATGCATGTGTCTATTAGTTTATAATCGGTGTAGTTAATATTGTTTCTTGTGCCGCCGAATGCTCCTTTATATTCCTCTATTCCTTCTCTATTTGTGCCAAGATGTGCGTTTATATCTCCCAAAATATATAGATCCTCTTCATTTTTGCTGTTATTTATTAATCTGTTTACATTCTGAAAAAAATTCCCCTCTTTCGTTGTTTCATGTGTTACATGGGGCATAGGCCTGTATACATGGTCTATTGTAATCGTGACTTCTTCTTCTTCTTTCGTTCACTTGAAACATGTCTATATCTGTAATTCTGTCTCCTTAATAAAACTCACTGTCTTTTGTAGTTCATACAGTGTCCCATAGAGCTTTGATTCCAGTGTTGTTTCCTCTGGCCAATATGTCTGCCTCAGCGTTTTATGCTCAGAACACTCTTGAAGTATATGTTTGGCACTCTGTGCTCCCTGTCCACATGTACACATGGCTGTGTTGCCAATCTTGAATTTTGTATACATGTGACTGCGGAGTCGGTTGTGTCCTGTTCTGAGACGTAGAATTATAACGTGTTCTGATCTGTTCATAATGTGATAGTCATCTTGTGTTGGCGTTTGTGGCTTTCTTATTGACTTGATCATCTGTTTTTTCTGATGGTAGGTGATTGGTATATCTGGTTGGTCTTCGGCAGCACCTTCCTTAACCAATTTGTCTGCTTTTTCATTTCCTGGTATTCCACAGTGAGAGACTGCATGGTTACCCTATACTGGTACGACAATTCGCTAAGTAGTTTTTTCAAGTCTATTAGTTTTCCAGACTGGAGAGCTTGAAGCACTGACCTTGCATCTGTCAGGAATATACCACAGGCTGTAGGTCAGAGTTGGAGTTCAACAGCGTTTTTAGCTGCCACACTAATTGCCTGGATTTCTGAATCATAATTATTGCAGAATTTTCCTGTCGGTGTTCTGATTGTATCTCTAGGCTTGTGTGGATATTCTATATATACACCTGCACCTCCATTCCTCACAGCATTCTGTGCTGACCCATCTGTGTATACTCTGACCCATATATCTTGTGGATATTGCTCATCCAGGAAACTGAGGTTGACTGTCATTCCCTGCACACTGTTCTGTTCGTCCTCGCTTAGTATTCCTTTCACATGGGTCTGAATGTATATTGGCATTCCATGGCTTTCACTCCACGGGGTTTGTTCTGGTACAGACCTTAAGGGGCTAAATAATGTAATCGTGACTGACATTGATCGTTAATTCTGATGTGTAACTTGAACTATGTTCTTGCGAATATTCATTCATTCATTTTCCTTTTGCGCTGAAGTTAGCACATAGGGCAGAGGTCAGATCTCTCCAATTCTGTCTGTTCAAAGCTATTCTGTGCAGTTCTTGAATAGTATGAATATTGCTTGTTTTACTTTCTCTAAGTATTGTTCTTCCGAGTGTTTCTTTTGGTCTACCCCTTGCTCTTTTGCCTGTAGGTATCCATTCAAGAGATTGGTGGTGTATTCTGTTGGTGTCTGCGCGTAGGATATGCCCAATGTAGGACCAACGGCGTTTTCTGATAACATCTGTGATGAAGTTTTGATGTGTCTCTTCTCTGATTTATCATTCGATTTGAATTCACTCCAATGGGTGTTAATTATCCTACGAAGACATTTGTTCTCGAAACTCAGTAATGTCTTTTCTGAAGATAAAGTGCTTTTCCAGCTCTCACATCCATATGATAGCACCGGAATAACGCAGGAATTAAATAAGCGCATTTTCGTGCGTGTGCTGATTGATTTTGACTTCCAGATAATAGACAGTCTGTTAAATGCACTTGATGCTAGGGCAATGCGAGTTGTAATTTCTGGAATGACATCACCATCGAGTGTTAATTTGCTTCCTAGATATGAGAATTTGCGAATATTAGGTCTATGAAAATGTCCATCCCGTGCTTTGCTATTGAAGCTGGGTCAACCCCACTGTGTAGGAAAGTGTAGTTTTGATATAGTTTCTTACAGCCCGTCTTTAATCCTTGTATTGAGTGCAATGATGGTACTGTATAATCTGAGCTAAAATTTTGAAATGTAACATGGATGTGTGCAAAATTGCAATGTAACATGGCTGTGTGTAAAATTACAATGTAACATCGCTGTGTGCAAAATTACAATGTAATGTGGCATTGTGCAAAATAATAAATACATGTCAATTTGTAAAACATTATATATATATATATATATATATATATATATATATATATATATATATATATATATATATATATATATATATAATTCAGGCTTTGTGGTAAAGTAGTACAGAGCGCATCTGTGACGACCAATGTACCGAGTTCGAGTCTCGCCACAGGCACTTGAGCATCAGGACCGTTTAGAAAACAACGGCAAACAGCTGTACGTATTTATATTGCCTAGAAAATCACTACAGCCATAAATGCTGGGTTGATGGCTATCTACTGAATATGATACGCTACCAATGTGTATATATATAGTGTTTTTCTCGCCCGTGTGTTGCCGGGGCCCGAAAGGGGAACACAGAGTAGCAACACTGTTTATCTTCCACGTATGTCGTAAATACGACTAAGGAGGTTATGGGATGGAGTTGGCTGTCCCATCCTTCTTCTTCTGCGTTCATTCTCAAACTCCAACTGGATCTAGCTGGATCATGGTCCTGCAAGATTTCCAGCAGGATGTAGTCCAGAAAATGGAAATGCGTTGTGTCGCCGTTTTATTTGCGCCAATGGCCCGACACATCCGTCTTCGGCGGGCTGTCCCATCCAATATAGGGTCATTGACCCAAAGCCATGCTGAAGTCGGATGTGTCAGGCCGAAAGGCGCAGATTAGGCAGCAATGCTGTAAACCATGACACAACGCATTCCGTTCTCCGGACTACATCCTGGTAATCTGCAGGAGTTTGAGAACGAATGCAGAAGAAGAAGAAGTGTTTTTCTTTCTAAAGATAAATGTAAGGAATCTGATTTATATAATGAATATAAAACGGTGTTTTATATAAAAATATAAAATGTCTTGTGTCAGCATTTTGATTAATATTTTGGTGCGACCCCCAACCCCCCCCCCCCCGCCAACTCTCAATGCAACCTTTACTAACAGACAATTTTTATTAGAAAAGAATATTTTCTTCCATATAACCAATTTTTAGACATCAGTAATCGACGTAGTCCTACTATCATAACAAGGGGATGGGTTGGTTGGTTGGTTGCTGATCCAGCGGTCCATGGGCTCATGCCCTTTGACCTAATGCTATTAGATGGCATTATATTGCTGGGAAGTCTGTGGATTTTCGACCCACCCCGGGACAGAGCCAGATAATAACTATCACACCTCCAGGAAGGTAGGTTTCAACCTTTGCACTGCTCCTAGCCACTGTAGCCAAGATAGGGTTCACTGTGCTCATTCCTCGCCACGAATTGACTACTGGTTATGCCGAACTTCTCTATTGCTCTAGGCATGCAACCAAATGTTCAAGTCAAAAGGATTGTCACGTCCTGAGTCACTGTGCCTCTATGATGGGCCTCAGCCATAGGAAAATCAGTGATGTCAGTTTCCTCTTCCTCTGTGCTGCGCAGTACATCTCTGGCTCCCTCCCAACCACAGAGGGTGCATACATATATTCAGGCAAACATGAAAAAACATTTAAACAACAAAACAAAATCATAACTGTATAGATGACATGCCATGAAGCTTCTATAAGAAGATAACCTCAATATAACGGCATATCATCCACTAAGGTTTTCTGTTGCATGGATGGTATGTCTAGTGGGCCATTGGTGAGACCCACAGATGCAACCACATGCGTAGGGGATGGGTGAGTGTATTATTTTTGTATGGTCTAGTATTTCTCGTTGTGTTGATTATAAGGCTACATTGTCTAATCATTAAAGATTCTCAATGATTAACTGACCGAACATAGATGAGACGAACTTTTTAGTTGTTTGTTATATAATATTTCTTTTACAGCGTTACGCTTCTTTAGGCTGGAATATAACTACAATAACGCAGTGCCAATAACACAAACAAGAATCATTATAAAAGTTGACGACATTTAAAAAAGCTGTGACTGTATACCCCAATAAGAGTGAGTAATAATGGCGATTGTTATGATAATACATTAAGTTCAATGTCTTCGATATATTTTTTTTTCATTATAGTCTTGGTCTGTCTCTTATTCTATTACCCGCAACTCTTGCTTCCACGATTAATCTTTCTAAACCATTGCGAATTTTTACATGTTTAAAATGTGTTAGAATGCTTTTCTTTGATATATTTGAGGAGCCAATCTTCTTCTATATTCAAGTCTTTACGGACATCTGTGTGGGATCGTCTTTTTGTCTATGATTTTCTCTTTCTATAACATTTCATTTCAAAAGTTGGGGTGCAAAGGGAACGCTTTGCTCTTGGCGGACCCAAGGTTAACAGATAACTAAGATCCCAAAAGTGCCTTCTCGTGGCGCACCCTGGTAACAGAAATACAGCGGCTCGTGCTGATTCTGGGTAAACCTTTTGGGGATCGTGTCCGTGAATGTTGAGATAACAGATGGAAAGAGATTTGACCGCAAAAAGACAGGCAATATCTGCGACACCTCTGTACCAACACATGCAGCAAGACTGTCGACACACAGTGAAGCTAGTAAGTTTGGTAGAAGCATTGGAGGGCGGCCAATGTTGTCAGTACGAAGCAGGCAGATGTCCCAATAAAAAAAACCACAATGAGTACACTGAGAAAGATGCACAGCGCTTGAGTGTAGCGTCATGTGCAAAGAGCACGGAAAACGGTTCGATGAAATTGGAACTAAAGCATTGTTTGCTCGAGACAAGCTTCTAGTTACCGGTGATCACAGCCTGATGATAGCAGTCCGAGGTGCCGAGCACTGTTCAGCTCTAGAACAAAACGCAAGTCCCTAACGTTCCTAAATATGTGTACAGATTCAGACATGGACGAGGGGCTCACGAAGTTGGTGAGCAACGCTTCGACTAAGAAGACGAACGAGCCCGAGCCCAACTCTTCTATCAAGTTCTTCCTAAACCGGAACCAGGCTTGAGGACGAGAAAAGGTTTAGTACCCGATGAGCACGGGCACAATACGTCTAATTACACGAGGCAAGTTCACTGGCTGCGGAACGCCTCGTGCAGGACAGACGTGAAGGACAAACCGTCTCGGTTTAGAGTCAGTACACATTTGCTGTCTGGCGACAGATAGGAAGGCTGTCACAGGCTAGGGTAGCCCACCCGAATTGTCAAGGCATGTCGATATCGGATGTGCTAGGCATACAAGGCGCATAACAGTGTCACAACGTAATCACACTCCCGGCGGAAATCGCACGGATATCCATGCTGGTTACAATGGTAGGAACTCAAAACAAACAAACATTTCAAAAGTCGATATTTCTTTTCTAATGCGGATGTCACGTCCACGTCTCAATGCCATAAGCTGTTATTGAAAAAATATCGATTTTTAACATAGCTTTGTTTTTCTGTTTACCTCTTACAATATATTTCTCATCTGTGATGTATGTAGGGCCATTTCTCATCACTGTCTGATCTCTGCTGAACAATTTCTGGAGATTTTCAATAGTAACTAGCTAGAAATAGATTAGGTGGATGTTAGAGTTGTTCGTTATTTAATTTATCTTTCCATGGACATGAAGTTTCTTTAGGCCGGCATAGAATTAAAATAACATAGTATCAGCAACAAAATAAATCATTATAAAAGAGGCGAGGGTGTGGCGTATACCCGCGTACACAAAGGAACAAATCACTGTATATATATCTATATATCTGGGTGCTAGTACTTTGTGTATTGATGACGGCAACCTTCCAAACTCTCGTGGTAGTATGTCCCAATTAAAGTGAGAGATAAGGTTGGAATGTGAAACCATGAAATAAAATACCGTTTGAAGTCTTTAAAATCGACCAGTTTATATATGGGACGAACTTGCACAAAATAGATCTACAAGGTGATCTACACTCAAAGACACAGCATCGTGTGGTAAGAGGAGAAATGCAGCAGCATAACAACAGAGAATAACTAGAAAGTCATAGTTCCAATGACCGAACTGTCCAAGGACATTTGCGGCCAGATTAGGGTTTAATTGCCACCTACAAACTCATAATCAAGGACTGAATGTGAAAAGTGGATGTAACAAATGTTCAATATCACTTGAATGAGCAACACACACACACACACACACACACACACTTACACACACACACACACACACACACACACACACACAACAACAACAACAACAACAGTATGAAATGATGTACAAACAATTTAAAGAATAGACTTACCGCCGCCCTCACAGCTAACAAATTGGCATACAGAACAACCGCAGAGATATCCAGGCAATGTATATAATCTTAACGGTCTAGTTATTACGATGTGTACGAACAACCCACGTCAGCATTTCTGTACAGACTGTATAGAAGTTTTCTTATCATGTACTTGGCTATAATGTACCGTCGCTGTGTATGTTGTGTTGTACCTGTCACGCATGAACGGACAACGGCTCATAAAATATAATCACTATTCAGAGCCACAAATGATGACAAATAAAACAAGTCTTTTTTGCATACATGGGTATCATATGCAACTTATTAGAAATTTGTTGGATTTTGCCATGATAGAGGAAAATGGAAAGGGGTAGAGGATTGATTTCATTGTATTTGAGTTACTTAATATGTATTTTTTCAATCTCAACACAGTGGCACCCCTCTACCAATAGTATTACTCACAGCACGTAACTCTGTAACTCTAAGCAATAATCTCCAGGATCTCGGAAACAATAATTTTCAGGATCTCGGAAACAATAATTCCCAGTATCTCGGAAGCGATAATCCCCAGGATCTCGGAATCAATAATCCCTAGGGATCTCCGAAAGAATAATCCCCTGGGATCTCCGAAAAAAGCCTCTTTTTATAAACAAAACGTCGCCAGAGGAATTCGAACCCACACCCCCCCCCCCCCCCCACCCCAAATCTGTCTTGATAACAGTATTATGTAATATTTTGTCATGTCAACAATTTGTTGATGGTTTATCAGTCTATCTTTGTTTGTTTATGTCTGCATGAGAAATGCTTACATGTCATACGTGTGTCCTACCGGACCCACCAACGAACAACATTATACTTCTGGTAGATGGTCTGACTTAACAGTGTCCTACTCAGTTAGTCGTTGGATCATCGTCATTGCACTCCGGACAAGTCGATAGGTGCTCAGATCTCTCCTTGAGTGTAGCCGCCATTACACGTTGACTGACGGTCTCAGTACGCATTTGGTTGACCATCATTATTTCTTGCCCACGAAACCGCTCCTTTCTAGCGACAGCACATTTCAAACCAAATTCCTTTATTCTAGTCATGGAACAAGAGTCATCGTCACTTATACAGTCATTTGCTCGTGCGTATTCCCGTAGGGAGTTGAAAATGTCTGCTCGATCCATCGCTCCACCAACAGCCGTAGTAGCAGCGTGTACGGCCAACATATCTGCTCTCTCATTACCCCGGACTCCCGCATGTCCAAGTACAAAAATGAAAGTCACTTTACGCATACAGGAATTCTTCACTGCATCCAGCCACATTTTCCGGATGTATCCCGCCTGATTTTCACAATCATGCTAATCGAGTCCCTAAGTATGCAGGCATGCTCGCAAATTGTCTGCGAGCAGACCCTTTGCAAAGGTTTAGTTACTGCCAAAACCTCCCTTGTCATGCTGCTTGTCGTCTGAGCGAAAGCACAACTTTCCTCTCTGATGGGTTCTCCCCACCTTTGAGCCGTGAAGGCCCAAGCACTTCCGATGTGTCTCTCAACCGACCTATCTGTATATACAATCTTATCACCTTCCTGGAATTTTCACCGATTAGAGTGAGTACCTCCGACTCCACCACTGTCGTAAACCATTTCCTGCATTCTCTACTGAGTGTTATTATTACTATGAAGGCTGTCGGACAATCTAAGGGCGCACGACTCCATTCCGTACCAGGTAGCACATCCTCCAATCTGCAGACACTCTGTATAAAATCTTCTGCGCGCACCATTCACAATTTTCCTCTCTTAAGTCGACTGTCTTTCACTTTGAGAATTTCAGGGTGTAGAGGATGTTCTTTATCAGTCTTGATTTGTAGGTAGTCCCGTACTCTGCAGATTTGTATTCTTTGCTCTGCAGTTAGGCAATCCAGTAAGTATCACATAGCTCGTTCCGACGTATCTCTCGTACACCCCAAAATGATTCGCATTGCCTCATTCTGGATTCTATCCAATCTTTCTCTTTGAGTTTGACTCAGTGTTATAATCGCCAGCGCGTACTCTACGATCGCCACCACCAATCCCTGATACAGCAAAAATAGTAGCCTCTGTTCACATTGAGAAGCAGCCATAACATTCACCGCCGCAAGACCTTTATAAGCCTTTACAATGATGTGGTCAACATGATATTTGAAACTCAGACTGCGGTCCAACATAACCCCTAGGAACTTCATTGTGCCGGTTCTCTCTCTCGAGAACATTCCCTCTCAAAGTTGCCGTTGGCGTGGGCGTGTTTACTATGTGATTTACTTTGATGGACTAACAAAAGCTCCAGAATTACTGCACCAATCCCCTATACGATCAATTCCCTCTGCAAATTCCCGGCTATCGCTTTTCTATCTCTGCCCTGCTTATATACCAAGATGTCGTCAGCATAGGACATAGTTCTCTCTGATCCTGCAATCTGACTGCTTGTAATTCGAACTGTATACATATTAAATAATACTGGGGACAGAGGTGACCCTTGTGGTAGTCCCGGGTTTATGACTGTTGGTGCCGAAGATCAACTCCCACACTTAAGAATAACTTGTCTCTGAAAAAGTGCCGAGCTAATCCACCTGACAATGAAAGGACTAACTTGGAGTTGAAGAATTATGGTCAACAAGAAATCCAAAGGAACTCTGTTATAAGCATCTTCCAGGTCTATTGCAGCTGCGCATGTCTCCATTCGTTCGTCAAAACTTTCGACATCTTGCACGAATACGGCGAAATTGTGTCAAGTCTGCTTACCTGGACGATACCCTCCCAAAGTTGAGGGCAGTTTGTTATTCCTCTCTAGATGCAGGGACAATTTCCATGCAATAATCTTTTCTAACAACTTGCCGATCGTATTCTGCATGGTTATGAGTCTGAAGCCATGTATCATCGCATGACTCTTGCCAGGCTTGGGTAGTGGGATTAAATAACTATGCAACCAGTTTTCTTCCACCGTGCCAGTCGCTAGGCTCTTGTTAAACAACATTGTCCGCTCCTTAAGGTCCTCGTCTGACCTGCCTCTGAGATCGTCGTACCTAATGCCATCAGGTCCTGGCGCTTCAGGTCCTATGTCCTACTCAGTGTTCTATCAGAAGAGCAACTACAAAAAACAGACTACATCAAACATGCTAAACCTTTAACATCAAGATAAATATAGAAAAGACCGAAGTAATGAAATTAGGAAGAACAGCAAGAAACATCAATATATGTATATTGGAAGCAACAGACTTAAACAAGTGACGGAATTCACATACCCAGGAAACAATATAACAACAGACGGCGACAAGAGCAGCAAAGAAATACACAATAGATGTAGTAAGCGTACCAGGCCATAGAGCAAATGACATCAATCTTCAGGGGGTAAAATGTAGATTTAAACACCAAAATAACACTATTCAAAACGAATATTATGCCAACTCGTCTCTACCAATGCCAAACATGGACAACGACAGCACAAGACTAACGTAAACTAAGGAGTATCGCTAAGAGACAGTGGGAAATGAGGACATTAGACAAAGAACCGACACCATCCCAGTCTTAGAGTATATTAAGAGACAACAGATCAAATGGATTGCACACATCAGCAGACTTCCATTAGACAGTATACCACAGCAAGCTATGCTACACAGAGTGAAGGCAGACCTAAAGACCCACCACGAAAACGATGGACCACCGAACTAAAGGAGGCGACAAATTTCACATTATACTCAGCACGTACGAGGGCCATCTCCAGAAAACTCTTCTACCACTGACGCTGAAAGGCAACAAATGGTTTAGCGAATTGACAGATATAGCCTGGCGTATAAGCGCCTGGGTCTAGTTTAAGAGGATATTCGCAATTACTAAATCATATTTAGACTGCATGTTATCAGTCTTGCTGTAGCAGCTGCGGCTTAGTACATGAAGAGTTATCTTCATCCCCAACGGCAGGTTGCTGCCATGGGACATACCTTTGCCGTATCAGTCTTCCTCCTCTTTTTGTTCTGCTGCCATAAGCCAAATGTACAATTAAGTCTTCATTCCTCAGGTCTTCTTTCCTTACCTACTTTATCATTCAGGTTACCTATTACTAACTCGATGTCTTGTTCATATGTAAAAGTGGTGTGCGTATATGCATTATCTATTGTTTCCTGTAGTTTGTCATAAAAAGCCTCTAGCTATTACTCTTCAGCCGCGGATGTTGGAGCATAAATTGGATTGTTGTGATGTTGGAGCATAAACTTGGATTGTTGTGATGTTGCGTGCTTTTTCCTTTCAGTCTTATACTTATGATTCATTGGGTCTTTTCGTATCATAAATCTTGCATCATAAATCTTGCATCATAAATCTTGCATCATAAATCTTGTATCATAAATCTTGTATCATAAATCTTGTATCATAAATCTCATATCATAAATCTCGTATCATACATCCTGTATCATAAATCTTGTATCATAAATCTTGTATCATAAATCTTGTATCATAAATCTCATATCATAAATCTCGTATCATAAATCCTGTATCATAAATCTTGTATCATAAATCTTGTATCATAAATCTTGTATCATAAATCTCATATCATAAATCTCGTATCATAAATCTTGTATCATAAATCTCATATCATAAATCTCGTATCATAAATCTTGTATCATAAATCTTGTATCATAAATCTTGCTGTCTCTTTGGTAAAAATGGAGCCTACTCCGCAAGTCCCCTTTTGTCTTTTCGTTAATACACTACAATTGTTACTGTTGGCGCTGTGTCTTTGTTCTTCACATCCGTGTTCTGATATTTCCATAATGTGTACTCTAGTTCTTTCCATCTCTCCCTGTACTCTTTGAAGTTTACTTTGGTACATTCTTTGCACATTCCATGTTCCTAGTCGTAGTTTCTTCCCCTCATTAGAACGTTGTCAGTAGTTTTTTTTAAATAACACAGTCATCATTATATCAGTCATCACATTTACCAGTAGGCGTAATAAGACTGTTTTCATTCTCTTTCACAGTTATATTGGTTCAGTCCAGTCTGGGGAACTCGCCGTCAGACCCATAAGTCTTATTTGTGATCATTATGCATTTTTTTTGCATTGAATCGTCCCAGTAGTATACCATTGCTTTCTGAAACGGTTTTAATCGCTTCTCATTGAAGCATCATCAGCACACCACGACATCTTTTAAACTGCTGCCTTCGAGGCCGTTGTTGATCTTCTCCACCAGCAGTTGTTCTGCACCAGAAGTTGTGTATACTACATGGCGGGGGTATCCCCTTTGATGAGTAGCTGCTTGTAGTTCAGCCAATAGCCAAAGTTGTTACCCCGGGTATGGTGCTTGATTCTTGATTAAGAACAAGCGTCACAGCACTGGGGACATTCCCATATATGCTCTGCTTGCCGTTCTGTCAGCCATCTAAAAGTGTATAAGCTCAGTGCCCTAGTCAGTTGCTGATTGTGTGTTCTTCTGATCTTTCCCGAGAACATAGTACAATTCTCCGTCGTCTCTAGTCCCTTCCATTTCTACCATTCTCTGTAATATGTACATTGTCTCGTTCGACTTCCTCCTAGTCTTCTCGTAGGGTATCCATGACTACTCTTTACTTTTTTTTTACTTACTAAGGCTTTACCAGCCAACACATGACTCTTTCGTTTTACCTGACCCCAGCATGACCTAGATAGTAGATGCATGTAATACTCTGCATGTTGTTAAGAAGAGTGACCCACTCAGTTGTGATCAGACACTTTTCTATCTTATGCAGCATTCGTTGAGATTCCAATAGTATCACTGAATCTGTTGGTGGTTGTGTCGCCAGCTAATTCAGAGCTACTGCCACCTCCTCTCTTTTCATCTCATACTTGATTTTGTAGTGCGGCACGCAGCTGACTTCTTAGCTAATTTGTTGCCATTTTGGTAGGCCAAGAAACCCCAACCACACCTGTTTGTTTCTTGTGTTACTGAGCCGTCTGCGTAAATTATTGTATCGTGTGGCTTCGAGCGCTGCAAGATGAGTTCTTGGATCATTCCCTCTGTTCTGTTGGAGCTGCTGTATGCAAGCGTGACCATCGACATATTTAAGACCAGTTGGATACGCTATTTGGAAAATAGCCTTCTAAAATGACTTTTTCCCCGTAATTTTGAGTGGTCACTGTGTTTATAATTTGTGATGACAGCTAATGAAAATCGTCAGCAAAGTCAAATTAGTCATTTTAGAAGGCTGTTTTACAATTAGCAAACAGGTTTTCTATAATTTGATGGTTACGACAAAAGAAGACAAGTAGAACATCTGTGTTAACTCATCCATAACTCTCTCCTTATTTCTCTCGACCTCTACCAGGTTCACGTGCCACAAGAATTCAACTTCAGTTAATGTAATTACATAAAATAATTGTAAAAGCTTTTATTCTGAAACTCCAGCTGGATATCTCTTACTCCAGCTGGATATTTCTTACTCCAGCTGGATATCTCTTACTCCAGCTGGATATCTCTTACTCCAGCTGGATATCTCTCGCAGCAAGACTATATATCTACAAGATTATATTCTCAAACTCCCGCTGGATATCTCTTACTCCCGCTGAATATCTCTTACTCCAGCTGGATATCTCTTACTCCAGCTGGATATCTCTCGCAGCAAGACTATATATCTACAAGATTATATTCTCAAACTCCCGCTGGATATCTCTTACTCCCGCTGAATATCTCTTACTCCAGCTGGATATCTCTTACTCCAGCTGGATATCTCTCGCAGCAAGACTATATATCTACAAGATTATATTCTCAAACTCCCGCTGGATATCTCTGGAAACATGACTATGTATGTACACAATTTTAGTCCAGAAAATGAAGATGTGCTACCTTCCCGGTGTATCCACACCAAAGGCTGAATATATCAAAATTTGGGGAGTACATTTGAAATATATCTCACTGTTATGTACAATGAGATGTCATAATGCAAAACTCGCCATCTGTTTACGAAAATACACAGAAAAAACAACACAAAAACACCTGTTTAAAATGTCTGTCTGTAACTGAATAACGATAAAAAAGTATGATGATTTATACATCTTTAATAGCGACAGTTTGCAAAGCAAGATTGAAAAAACAATGATCACATTAAAAGATAAATATTACATATTTGTAAATACAATGTTCTTGGTTTCAACCTTAAAGTCACCACCACAATATGACGTAACAGAACATGATTGTTTCTTGAGTTCTCTACACAAACTATATATTTGGTATCTTTTCTTAAATCTATTGTGTCGGATGTCTCAATAAAAATAAGTTCAATGATATCGATAATTGAACTGCTTTTGATGTCTTTTACTAAAAAAATAAATTGCCGTCTCGATAGTAGAGTCGATAGCGGGCCCGCACCAGAAACCAAATCCGGATGAATTAGTTCATGGTTTAAAAGTTGACCGTTCACATTGTACTGGCGAAACATTTGAGTGTATTAGTAGTGTCTAACAATTATATATTAGTGTATAGTAATGTCCTATAAAAGTAATAATGTCCTGTAAAGTAATAATGTCCTATAAAGTAGTAATGTCCTATAATAGTAATGTCCTATAATAGTAATAATGTCCTGTAAAGTAATAATGTCCTATAAAGTAATAATGTCCTATTATAGTAATGTCCTATAATAGTAATGCCATAAAAATGTAATAATGTCCTATAAAGTAGTAATGTCCTATAATAGTAATGTCATATAATAGTAATGTCCTATAAAAGTAATAATATCCTATAATATTAATGTCCTATAAAAGTAATAATGTCCTATAAAAGTAATAACGTCCTATAATAGTAATATCCTATAAAGGGGGCATCAATACTAACAGAAGAATGATGAATTAGTTGATCCTGAAGTTTGTGCTGTTCTCCTGACGTGGTAATCCTATGATGCTGGTGTACTGAAATGGCGCACTCCCTGTGGGTACTAAACAAGTATCCATAAACCCCCCTTACATATCCATGCCTTTCAGACCTTATATGAGTCCAGGTGTCGCCTCAGGTGCACAACTGAGAAGAACCTGTACTTTTGTCAGACAGGATATGAGCTGTCAAGAGTTACCTGTACACAGGTAACAAGATTATTTCATCATCATCATCATACATGACATACCAACATTTTTTACTCAAATAAGTAGAAACAATTACAGTGGAATCCCTCTATAGCGCATCCTTTTATAACACATTTCCCTATTTAACAACATTTTTCAAAATCACCAATCATATTTGTTCAAAATGGTTTGCACTGTGCATAATGAATTTCTGTTATAACATAAATATTTTGTCAGTCCGGACCATGTTGTTATAACGGGTTTGACTGTATACAATTATACAATTTTCTAATCCTCAGTTTTGAAATTTCCTTCATTGCTCATGGACAGCAATCATGTTTTGTTTATGATATCACCCATTAAGTTGTCTCCTCACAATACTTGACCTTACTGACTGCCTTGGTTATTTCATAAATATTTTGACCCGTGGGGTGGACCACATCATTCATCTTGGTTGATCTAATTTTTCCCTGCTTTCAAATTTCTGGCAACAGGAAGTAGGAACATACGCAAAGTAACCTAACAAGCTTGTCTGTGAAGGCCACGGTACCGAGTACGATGCCAGCCACAGGCAACTGTGCATCTGGACCGTTCAGAAAGCAAAGGCAAACTACTGAAGGTATTTCTATCACCTAGAAATATTACATCAGCCAAAAAATGATGGCTTGATGGCCACGTACTGAATGGAATATGCATCAAATTTTCCTTTACACATAACAAGCATGGACAAGTTGAGTCAGCCAAAATGAATGACACTGTCTGTAGATATCTAATCTAAAGTAGCCTCTGTTCTCAATGTCTACATTTCTACAGTTCTAAATCTCATTTTAATGTGTTGAAGAAGCAACAGTCCGTTCTGCGTAAGAGAACTCATCACACAAATAAAGATAAGAACAACAGTAGCCAGAATGACCTAACGCAGTGACGCTGTACACACGTCTCTGTAATGACGGTCGTGGGCGACCTAAAGTTCAATTTCCAATTTAAAACGGAAATATTTTGTAATCCTCAAAGGCTCTTAGGTCGAGTCAAATGTTTCTATGTCGACCAGGCAAGAGGAAAATTGTACTAGATCTTCTAGGAAAATAACCTCGACAGACACGATGCTAATCACGTCATTTCATGTTATCATGTGCGCCATTGGTCAATGAAAAAAATGGATCCCAACATTGAAAATACAGCCTTCTTAATAAGTCACGCGACTATTACATAGATTTTCATTGGCTGTCATACAAAGTAAAACCATAGGGACCAATGAGAAACAAGAGAATATTCAAATGAATCATTAAAGAAAGCTAGATTTCCCTTTAATCTGTAGGTTTTATATTGTCGACAGTTAGGGCATAATACGTATTCATCAATAAACATCATGGGTTTGAAAACGAGATAACTTTACTGTAACCATGTTAGTTTTTCTTTGCTTCTAAACTACCAATGATGTCCATGTTTTACATCTATAATAAAATACTTTACACATATCCTGAATAGAACAGTGTTTTCGACATTTCTTTTTTTAAATTTAGAAAAAACTAATACATCAGATGTAAAATCCAGAAAGCATTCTTTCAGACCACGAGCAAGTTCGATAGAAATCTATTTGTGATAATAACCATTCTTCACAGAGTTTTACATTTATAAACATGCGTATAAAATACTCAAAATGTCTGATTAAACTGCACTTGCATATTATATTTCTATAGATAATTTGTGAAAAAAAAATCATTTAACAATAATCAACATGTGTGTTTTCTCTATTGTGTACAGATTATAAATTTCCTGTACTGTGTACAGATTATAGATACACCTCAGATTTCATTCAATGTGATATATTGAACTTTCGTGTGTACTTTTGCAGTGAAAGCACACTTCATTCAAAATTTGAACACAATTTGAGGTAAACATACAGAACTCTAATTGTATTCTGGGGCAAAAATACAGTGTGAATCTTCTAGAAGTTGACATAACTATGTTATTTAGATCAATTTCAAACAAACTCATCACTGGATAGAAATCATATATTAATTTCAAACATTAATTTAATTCCTTTTATCGAATTTTGTCTTGAATATTTGATTTGTGATCATACAACTGTGAAATATGTATGTAATATTAGACATGAATAATATATGAATATAGGCAACAGCGCGCGAAAGTAATATAAATAAAGCATCGAGGAATCCTACAGAAAAATCTGATGGCATTAGATGGGATTTGAACCAGGTCTGTTCAGCTGGCACCTATTCGCCTCGCAATTTGAGTCAACACATTTTCTGACTTCGATTATACTGTATCTCTAATAAAGATGCAATTTTAGTCAAGGCTTCCATTGTGTATAATCACAAGTTGCTATGCATATGTTCAGACCAATCGTGTATAAGCACCAGTTACTATACATTTGTTCAGACCAATAGTGTATAAGCACCAGTTACTATACATTTGTTCAGACCAATCGTGTATAAGCACCAGTTACTATACATTTGTTCAGACCAATCGTGTATAAGCACCAGTTACTATGAATTTGTTCAGACCAATCCATGAATTACAGTCTCTATGGATGTCCATAAATTATTTCAATAATTAAGGGTCAAACATGTATGAGTTATTGATTGGTGGGAGAATGTTTGACAAAAGTTGATGTCAACAAATATGTGTTTAATATATCAATTAAATAGTTATAACATGAATATTTTCCCAAAAATCTAAAAGAATCATGTAGGTATCATTACACAATTTTCTTTAAGGAAAAAAAAGGGGGGGGGGGAAGGTAAATTTTGACATAATTATTTGTGTGCAGATATAACTAGTTTTCTACTACACACATTTGTCTGTTGACCAGTTGGCATCTGTCATAATGATAGTTGGTATCAATGTTTATTAGATCTCCTACAGACTGTATTCAAGTACATTTCCCATGCCAACGCTTCTCAGAATTGTTAAATGAGATGTCACATACCCAACTTTGCTGTCCTCTTTTAGATGTTCTTATTTTTGTGGAGGGGACGGGAATCTGGCAAGTTGACGTCTCATTAAAGTAGCAATTCCTGTCATATTTCAATCTCTAATGTGTGTATTCCATTCAAAATGTTTTTTAGTTTCACTTCTTTTTCTTTCCCTGTTGTTTCCCATTGGAAAACTTGCTCCACGATTTGTACATTGTGTTTTTCTAATTATATATTTGTATATTTATTGTCATTTCTACTTGTGCCGTTAGGTTTTTTATGGGGGGAACATAAAGTTGTCTGTCTTTGAACATTTGGGTAGTCAAATTGAAGAATTTTTTTTTAATAATTAAAAAATGTCAATATACTTTTCCCGATTGTTCATGAAACTGTTGTTGGTATATGTTCATGAAACTGTTGTTGGTATATGTTCATGAAACAATTGGTGGTATATGTTCATGAAACTGTTGTTGGTATATGTTCATGAAACTGTTGTTAGTATATGTTCATGAAACTGTTGTTGGTATATGTTCATGAAACTGGTGTTGGTAAAAGTTCATGAAACTGTTGTTGGTATATGTTCATGAAACTGCTGGTTATATGCACATTTCTCTTACCACTAAATTTAAGATTATACTAGTTTCTGTATAAATAAGCCATCTTGATTATATCTCCTAAAAACTAACCACATAAAGTTATATTTCATAATAAGTAAAGAAATTATGTTATGTTTCTTAATAACTAATCAGATCATAATATATTTTGTAATAACTGATCATATCTTATTATAATTTTTATTAACTATTCAGATCTTGTTATATTTCATAATAACTAACCAGATTGTGTTAAGTTTTCTCATAACTAACCAGATCTTGTTATATTTTCTAATAACTAAGCAGATCTTGTTATATTTTCTAATAACTAACCAGATCTTGTTATATTTTCTAATAGCTAACCAAATCGTATTATATTTTAAATAACTAACAAAATCATCTTGTTATATTTCTAAAAACTAACCAGCTATTGAAACACTATCTAAAATGAAATATTCTGCAATACAATATTTGGCAGCTTTGAATTGCATACATGATTAGGCATTGACAAGGATTGGATAAGATCCATTGACATCCTGGAGTTGAGCTGAGTTGAAAATAACGATCAGCTCTTGCTTGCCTACTTTAGTAGGGGTGAATGTAAGTGTGGCTGTGAATTTTCCAGAAGGAGGAACATCCCTGCAGAATAAGAGATATAAAATGTAGCAATATTTGTTCAATAACACAAAATATACTAATGAATCAATATTTGCTCACTGTTCAATAACACAACAGATGTATGAAGAAAAATGATTTCTCAAGAAGTATGATTTCTGCCACTGATCTACTAGGAATATATTACTGTTATGGCAGATATCTGACTCAAGGGATCCTGATCCCTAAGTGAGCCAGAGTTTCAATAATCAGTGACACCACGACCTAATCCTGAATTCCCCTACATCTCGATGTGAAAAATATTAACCAGTGACTACACGAGCTAATACTGAATATCCCTACATCTGGATGTGAAAAATATTAACCAGTGACTACACGAGCTAATACTGGATATCCCTACATCTCGATGTGAAAAACATTAATTCTTACTTCTTATTCAACATCATTATAATCATCATCATCACCAATAATAGCTCAAATAATAGCTCAAATAATAGCTCAAATAATAGCTCAAATAATAGCTCAAATAAAACAGCGACACAACGCATTTCATTTTCTCTGGACTATATCCTGCTGGAAATATAGTAGGACCATTGTCCTGCTACAAGAGAAATCCAGTGGGAGTTTAAGAATGAATACTGAAGAAGAAGAATTAGAAATGGGAAGCCAATGCAGTAACCACGATAATAATATATATTACAACAATCTATGATAACTACTATACAATCTATTATAACTGCTATACAATCTATTATGAACTTTTATAATAATAATAAAGCATGTAACCTGTCAGAGTCATAAGTGTGTCAAATTGTAGAGATGAGCATGAAAGCTATACAAACATCTGTATCCTGTCATTCAGAGGAGTGTAGAAAATCATGTACAGACTATTCCATGATATTATCAATCCAAGATTGTATTTGTCCGTCTATTCTTCTTTCACTTTCAAATATTAAATATTAAACAGAAGTAAAGAAGATGGAAGGTTTCTGATTTCTCTTAATATACGAAAGGGTCTTCCTGTTCTGCTGTAATGTATTTAAAAGTCACTATAAAATGTCCAACTGTTTTAGTGGTTTATCGGCAGAAAGAGTTTTATTTAGCTTGCTATTTTAGCAGCTTGTCGGAGATAAGGGGTTAAAAATACAAACAAAGAAAATGAAATATGTACTCACTGTTGGGGAAACTGTGAAACTTGAGACAGCCCATCAATTGTTACAGCACATCCTGTTAGGCTTGTGGAGAGTGGATTGGTAAATGACACATCAGCCCTGAACTCCCTGTTCAGTTTAGCCTCATTGGGAGCCTAGCATAGATAAGTTCAAATTTTTACTTTGTGAACCTATTTAAATAAACACGTTGAGTGAATGTATGCAAGTGAATTTAGGTGAGAATATGCGTTCGTGAGTGAATGTATGCAAGTGAATTTAGGTGAGAATATGAGCTCTTGAGTGAATGTATGCAAGTGAATTTAGGTGAGAATATGCGTTTGTGAGTGAATGTATGCAAGTGAATTTAGGTGAAAATATGAGCTCTTGAGTGAATGTATGCAAGTGAATTTAGGTGAGAATATGAGTTCTTCATTTCAACGTGTTTCCTATCAACACTTAACACCCAGGATCTTCACGGCTCAAAGGTGGGGGAAAACCATCATAGAGGAAAGTGGTGCATTTGCTTAGACGACAAGCAGCGTGACAATAGAGATTTTGGCAGTAACCAAAGCTTTGCAATGGGTCTACTCGCAGACTATCTGCGAGCATGTCTGCATGCTCAGTGACTCAATGAGCATGATTGCGAAAGTTCAGGCAGGATACATTCGGGAACAGTGGCTGGATGCAGTGAAGAATTCCTGTATGCGTAAAGTGACTTTAATTTTTGTGTCAGACCATGCAGGAGTCAGGGGTTATGAGAGAGCAGATAGGTTGGCCGCACACGCTGATACTACGGCTGTTGGTGGAGCGATGGATCGAGCAGACATTTTGAACGCCCTACAGGAAAACGCACGAGCAAATGACAGTATAAGTGACGATGACTCTTGTTCCATGACAAGAATAAAGGAATTTGGTGTGACATGTCGTGTCACTAGAAAGGAGCAGTTTCGTGGGCAAGAAAGAATGATGGTCAATCAACTGCGTACTGGGGCCGCCAATCAATGTGTAATGACGACTACACTCAAGGAGAGATATGAGCACATATGGACTTGTCCGGAGTGCAGTGAAGACGATCCAATGACTAACTAACCAACTAACTTAACACCCACCTAAAGTGTTTCATATCAACATTTAACACCCACCTAAAGTATTTCGTATCAACGCTTAACACCCACCTAAAGTGTTTCCTATCAACACTTAAAACCCACCTAAAGTGTTTCATATCAACACCTAACACCCACCTAAATTGTTTCATATCAACACTTAACACCCACCTAAAGTGTTTCATATCAACCATTAACACCCACCTAAAGTATTTGGTATCAGCGCTTAACACCCACCTAAAGTGTTTCATATCAACACTTAACACTTACCTAAAGAGTCGCGTCCATGTGGAAATGGTGTTAACTGCCCGAGAGGGTACGCATCATAAAATCAAATACACTTTACAGTTGGATGCGATGTTCTTATAGAAAAATAGAGAGACAACGAAATAGGAAAATATTCAATATTGTAGACAGTACAGGAATTCAAACCTTGACAACCAAGTTAGGCTTTTGAAGTGCATAGTTCTCCAGAATAGTAAACTTCTGGTCTGTCTTATCCACATGTGCCAGAATGGAAACATCCAGTGTGCTGTAGTCTTTCAACTTTCCAATGTAATCAACCTGTCTGACCACAGCATTGTGGGTTTTTTCTGTGAAGAAAAACATATCATTTGCTGAAATGTAAGTATAATACAATGTTTCTTCCCACAGAAATCGCTGTGTGGCAACCCTGACCTGGACTTCTAGTTCAAGGTGCACAGAATAGGACAACTCTCTTTTTTTCCAGGTATGTAGTAGGAGGCGACAAAGGAAAGTTTTGGGATGACGTGACAACCTGTCACAGGTGATCATTGTTATATCTTGTCTCAATTGTTTGCTTCTGTCTTCTATGAAATGGTACCCATGTATGACAAAGAGAAACATATCAGAGGATATTGCACATTTCTCTGTTTGTGGAAGACTCCTAGGTGACGGGGAATGCTAGATGTGCGGTAACTGAGGGGGGACAAACAAGTTTGACAGAAGAATAATGCGTACATTTGTATAGAAGTTTTTGTCTTGTTCCTGGCAGGGCATAGTAATCCTAGAACACTATCTATCTATCAATACGCTGTGGTCCTTGTTTGCCTTGCGACGTTAGGGGTGGAAGAGTTCTCTGGAGATAGCCTTCTTGTGTGCTGTTTGTAAGCTTGTTCCTGTAGCTTCTTTGATTTCGGTGATCCATCTTTTGCATGGTCTGCCTACATGGTCCCAGAACACTAGTGCACTGAAATGGCTCCCTTTTGTGAATAACCATGTATCCATGAGCCGCCCTTATACAACCATGCCGGTGAAACAACATCTATGAGTCCGGGTATCGTCTACGTTACACAACTGAGAAGTCCAGGTGTCATCTACGTTACAGAACTGAGAAGTCCAGGTGTCATCTACGTTACACAGCTGAGAAGTCCAGGTGTCATCTACGTTACAGTACTGAGAAGTCCAGGTGTCATCTACGTTACAGTACTGAGAAGTCCGGGTGTCGTCTAAGTTACACAGCTGAGAAGTCCGGGTGTCGTCTACGTTACAGAACTGAGAAGTCCGGGTGTCGTCTAAGTTACACAGCTGAGAAGTCCGGGTGTCGTCTACGTTACAGAACTGAGAAGTCCGGGTGTCGTCTAAGTTACACAGCTGAGAAGTCCGGGTGTCGTCTAAGTTACACAGCTGAGAAGTCCAGGTGTCATCTACGTTACAGTACTGAGAAGTCCAGGTGTCATCTACGTTACAGTACTGAGAAGTCCGGGTGTCGTCTACGTTACAGAACTGAGAAGTCCGGGTGTCGTCTACGTTAGAGAACTGAGAAGTCCGGGTGTCGTCTAAGTTACACAGCTGAGAAGTCCGGGTGTCGTCTACGTTACAGAACTGAGAAGTCCGGGTGTCGTCTACGTTACAGAACTGAGAAGTCTGGGTGTCGTCTAAGTTACACAGCTGAGAAGTCCGGGTGTCGTCTACGTTACAGAACTGAGAAGTCCGGGTGTCGTCTACGTTACAGAACTGAGAAGTCCGGGTGTCGTCTACGTTAGAGTACTGAGAAGTCCAACGTTTGTTGCCTTTCGGCGTCAGGGGTAGCATTAACCCTCTAAGCCTTAGTGTGGAAGCAAATGTCATTGGGCAGTTCCGGCATGGGATGACCACTGTAGATGGTTTTTGGTCTACCGTGACTGTCTAGCTACTATCCGCTGTCGAGCTGCTGCATTTCCCCTTTTTTCACAAGAAGAGTTGCCATTTTGATTGCTTTCAATTCTCGTTAGCCTCAAGACTATTTTAGAACGGAATGTAGCTCCATTTTGTTTTTGACTGTAGAACGGAATGTAGCTCTATTTTGTTCATATCTGAACCTAACATATTTGAAATATTTAGTAATCATATTTTTTATAATGAAAAACTTTAAATAGTGTAATTGAGCGCTGAAAGCGCTTCCCTCGTTTTCTACTTGTCTGTCACCACGCATAGGGTGGCGATGATGGTCTCATTACTTAAGTGTTTCATAAGTCTATAAACAAAATATATTCACAAAGATGTTCAAAACCTGTTATTAAAAAAGTAATCACGTGTTAAATGACTATAAATACAGGTATTCATGTAATCCTAACATACCTTCTCCAGGACCAAGTTCAATATTTGAGAATGGGTTTGTTGTTAGTTTCTGTGCAATCACGCCAGTATAGAATATAGATCTGACGTCAATTCTGCCACTGATGACACGTTTCTCTTTGCTGTTGTTCTTCATGCTCAGACCAACTTCAAAGCTTGACCCAAGTACATTCTTCTCAGCAAATTGTACAACATTGAATTCAACATCCTGTGAGAAACAGTCCACACTTGTAACAGAGTAATGAAGTTGTACTAATCACTGATAATATACATAATAACACACACACAAATCCACGTTTCATCGAAAATGCCTTTATATTCACAACATAATGCGACGAGTAAGAACGGCACTAGTGACGTTCAAATTCACAAAGCAGAGCTAAATATAGGTACACAGGTATGTTATGTTATGCTCCTCCAGGGCCATATGCTGCGCATAGTTCAGAAAGCATAGCTTTCTATGTCTGTTTTTGTGTTGCCAGGTCTTTTAATTCTTGCGTGTTGTTTAGGTTCATTGACATGCCTTCTCTATTAATGGTTCTTCGCAGAGTTTCTCTAGGTCTCCCTCTTCTTCTTACTCCGGATGGCACCCAATATAGTGACTGATGGGGAATTCTTAATGGAAAAACAACGCTTGACAACAGTTGACTTAATAGTAACTATGGTTCTGTTTCATAAACAGTGGTAGGCTTTACGTTAGCAGTAGTTTACATAAACAGTGGTAGGCTTTACGTTAGCAGTAGTTTACATAAACAGTGGTAGGCTTTACGTTAGTAGTAGTTTACATAAACAGTGGTAGGCTTTACGTTAGCAGTAGTTTACACAACCAAACAACTAAGTAATCCAAGAACGAAAGAAAAAAAATTCCTCCATCTTGAAAATACACCGGAAAACACACAGGTATATATATTATATATATATATATATATATATATATATATATATATATATATATATATATATATATATATATATATATATATATATATATATTAAACATGCAGATATACATAGACGAGCAAATAAAATAGGCATACAGATGGACATGTAGCATATCTCTTTAAGACGTACCAGTCAACCCATCATTTTTTGGATGCCCAATTGGGGATTCGAACGCGGAACTTTCGCCGCCATAGACACGCTTTGTTACGACCACCAAGAGCGAAGCCAGACGATACGCTATACATGTATATACATATAAAAAAACAAGGATAGACAAGTATTTTTTAACAGAACTGTAATAGTAATCCCACATCGCATAAGCAAGTAGCTGTGTGGATTGATTATAACCAAAGATTGTGAGGTGGATTACAACCAGAACTCGTGATGTTGTTTACAATCAGCAATACCAAACCACAACTTGCTTTGAAGCACTAGTGATTTTTCTAATGGTATTTACACTTCTAAAGAATTGAGTCCTGTACAATATTTTACAGGTGTGTTCAATGAAGAGTGGTGATTTTTGGAGCTGAATGCAAACCCTTTAGATAACAAACCGGCGCCATAATAACTGTTATAATTCCACTCTCAGAATACATATAGATAGACAAATACTTACATGCTTTGATTCTTTGTGGATATCTTGTTTGCGAGAGCTGACTAGATTGGCCTTTTTCACTACTGTCCGCTCTTCCCTAGAACCTAAAGCAGATTTATCGGAGAAAAAATATATGTAATGGCAAGATGACAAGTAGTGATGTAATTAGTGCGGCGCGATATCCTGGTAGTCATATTGCTTACTATCACCTGGTTACAGCGTGCCAGGATATACCCTAGTTGATAGTGAGCTTGCTTACTATCACCTGGTTACAGCGTGCCAGGATATACCCTAGTTGATAGTGAGCTTGCTTACTATCACCTGGTTACAGCGTGCCAGGATATACCCTAGTTGATAGTGAGCTTGCTTACTATCACCTGGTTACAGCGTGCCAGGTTCTAGTCTAGTTGATAGTGAGCTTGCTTACTATCACCTGGTTACAGCGTGCCAGGATATAGTCTAGTTGATAGTGGGCTTGCTTACTATCACCTGGTTACAGCATGCCAGGTTCTAGTCTAGTTGATAGTGAGCTTGCTTACTATCACCTGGTTACAGCGTGCCAGGATATACCCTAGTTGATAGTGAGCTTGCTTACTATCACCTGGTTACAGCGTGCCAGGTTCTAGTCTAGTTGATAGTGAGCTTGCTTACTATCACCTGGTTACAGCGTGCCAGGATATAGTCTAGTTGATAGTGAGCTTGCTTACTATCACCTGGTTACAGCGTGCCAGGTTCTAGTCTAGTTGATAGTGAGCTTGCTTACTATCACCTGGTTACTGTGTGCCAGGATATAATCTAATTGATAGTGGGCTTGCTTGCTATCACTTGGTTACAGCGTGCCAGGTTTGAATATACGTCAGGACAGAAAATAATTCAGGTCGTGATTTAACGCCGAACACGACCGCTCTTTATTTCGACCCAGCTCTAAATGGGTACCTGACGCTTGAGTTATGGAAAGTAAACACAGCAAGGAAGGGAACTGGACACTCCACCTAGTAGTTGCTTCGACTCAGTACATGAAGTGTTATCTTCATCCACGAAGGTAAGTTGCTGCCGTGGAACCTAATGTGACCTTTAAGATCCCCAAATTTGGACGAAAAATGGAAGAAACGTCCAACGGTTAATGTATTTATCACCATGGTAATCTAGATCCGTGCAGACTGGGGTAGGCGATCACTGCTCTCTACTACTATTATCTATTTAGAGTATGTTTTACTAAGATCGTTGTTGACTCCTGGCAATGCAGCCATGTCAGAAAATTTAATATTTTATCATGCTGTCATCCTTGATATTTCTTGCTTTCTATCTTGCCTGTTGTAACTATGTTTTCACGACCTCATTTTCTCGTGACGTGTCCAAAACAATTAAGATTCTCTCTTTCTGATTTATTTATGTCTTTATTGTCTTTCCACATGTGGCTGATGGTTTCTTCCTCTTCTTCGTTCGTTTACTAAACATTGTCTATATCTGTAATTCTGTCTAATTAATAAAACTCACTGTATTTTGTAGTTCATACAGTGTCCCATAGAGCTTTGATTCCAGTGTTGATTCCTCTGGCCAATATGTCTTTCTCAGCGTTTCATAATCAGAACAATCTTGAAGTATATGCTTGGTACTCTGTACTGCCAGCCCTCATGTACACATGGAAGTCTTGCCAATTTTGAACTTTGTGTACATGTGACTGAGGAGTCTGTTGTGTCCCATTCTGAGGCATAGAATTACAACTGGTTCTTATCTGTTCATAATGTGATGGTCATCTTGTGTTGGTGTTTGTGGCTTTCTTATTGACTTGATCATCTGTTTTTGGGTGATGGTTTATTTTATCCGCACTGCCAATAAGCGTAAAAGTGGGGTACTAATTTGTTGTTCCAATACCAGACGTCTTGATTGCGTTGTGTCCATGTGTTTTTTAACAGTTAAATTGACATTTACTATCCATCGTTTTCTTTGTCTAACTTTGGCCTATATAAAAATATTCCTTTGTTACAAGTTCTTATTTGCATTTGGTATTGGCTCATTCTCATAAGTTACCGAACCGTTTTACTTGCTGTCTTTAGATATACTCAAGACATAATATTATAACTACTCTTTTCCTAATTTCTTATTTTATCTAGTTTAGCAACCATTGCAGCTTTTCTCAAACACTTTATTTCACATGTAACGATTTTCCTCTGCTGCGAGTCTGTTAAAGACAATGTTTGACATTGTTAGAAAGTATTGGTATAACAATTATTGATATTATGTTTTTTTTAAATTAAAAATTGTAGTAATTGTAATTAGTTAGCTAGATATTTCTAAGTCGGTATCTAAATCAATATTTCAATTATAGATTCAATCAATATCTCAATAAAACAACTTCGTTAATATTTCAATCAACAACCCATTCAATGATTACTCAGTTCAATCAATTGTTCAGTCACATGAGAACTGACCTTCAGGATATTTGTAAGAATCAGTCAAATCTTCTCTTTCATTGGAATGTGCAGCTTTAGTGCTGAGGAATTGTCCAATCCTGGAAATACATCCAATATAGAATGTAACATTTAGGAATTACATCCAATATATAATGTAACATTTAGGAAAAACATCCAATATAGAATGTAACATTTAGGAGATACATCCAATATAGAATGTAACATTTAGGAAAAACATCCAATATAGAATGTAACATTTAGGTGATACATCCAATATAGAATGTAACATTTAGGAGATACATCCAATATAGAATGTAACATTTAGGAGATACATCCAATATAGAATGTAACATTTAGGAAATACATCCAATATAGAATGCACAATTTAGGAAATAACATTTATAAATTAGATAAATATATAATATGTAATGACGTTAATATGTTTCGTCGTCTCTGTGTTTCTGGGGCCGGAGAGGGGAGCACATAATAGCAACACTGTTTACTTTCCATGTATGTCGTAAGAGGCGACTAAGGAGGCTATGGGATAGAGTTTGCTATTCCCATCCCATATAGGGTAAGTGATCCAAAGCCGGACTACATCCTGCTAATCTGCAGGAGTTACAAAATGAACGCAAAAGAAGAAGAAGAATATGTTTCGTATGACTGATGTACAATCTCAAACATGAAAAATGAAGCTGATTAAACAAACAGATAATTAAGGGCTTATTTCATCTCACACAGAGACCAGACTCTTCGGAATGGCCTTCACGATGCCAACCTTTGTGCTTGTCGTGCAGCTATTCGAACAAATATGACTATGAACTCCAAAAAATGTAGCTCGTTTAGTATTCTATATGTAACATGTGCATTGGTAATGTGCACAGTGTTTTAACATTATGTTCACGGATGTGCATTGGTAATGTGCACAGTGTTTTAACATTATGTTCACGGATGTGCATTGGTAATGTGCACAGCGTTTTAACATTATGTTCACTGATGTGCATTGGTAATGTGCACAGTGTTTTAACATTATGTTCACGGATGTGCATTGGTAATGTGCACAGCGTTTTAACATTATGTTCACGGATGTGCATTGGTAATGTGCACAGTGTTTTAACATTATGTTCACGGATGTGCATTGGTAATGTGCACAGTGTTTCAACATTATGTTCACGGATGTGCATTGGTAATGTGCACAGTGTTTTAACATTATGTTCACTGATGTGCATTGGTAATGTGCACAGTGTTTTAACATTATGTTCACTGATGTGCATTGGTAATGTGCACAGTGTTTTAACATTATGTTCACGGATGTGCATTGGTAATGTGCACAGTGTTTTAACATTATGTTCACGGATGTGCATTGGTAATGTGCACAGCGTTTTAACATTATGTTCACGGATGTGCATTGGTAATGTGCACAGTGTTTTAACATTATGTTCACGGATGTGCATTGGTAATGTGCACAGTGTTTTAACATTATGTTCACTGATGTGCATTGGTAATGTGCACAGTGTTTTAACATTATGTTCACGGATGTGCATTGGTAATGTGCACAGTGTTTTAACATTATGTTCACGGATATGCATTGGTAATGTGCACAGTGTTTTAACATTATGTTCACGGATGTGCATTGGTAATGTGCACAGTGTTTTAACATTATGTTCACGGATGTGCATTGGTAATGTGCACAGTGTTTTAACATTATGTTCACGGATGTGTCATGTGTTGTCTTGTAACCTTCAGATGAATGAATTAAAGCATGGATATGTCCTGATAAACGCTTTAGTTATGGCGTCGTCCTTAAACGTAACCAATATAGTTAGGAATCAGTCATGATGTGGGGAGGCATTAGTTTACTCCACGGAACCCCTTTCTGTCATGAGATTGGGAATCTGAATGGTGAGCGAAACCGTGACGAGATTCTACTAACTGTTACCATTCCAGCACTTTAAGTTATTCGGCACAATGCAGTTCTTCAAGACAATAGTGCACGAGGGCAAGAGCACGCAGTTCTCATGCAATAAATGTTTTATTCCAACATGCGGGTGTCAATAGAATGGGTTGTTTTTCAAACAGTCCTGATATGAATCCCATATAACATCTATGGAATGAGATTGAGTGTCAAGTTAAGTAAATGTCAGCCATCTCCTGCAATTCCGCATGAAATGTTTCTGTTACTTCAGCATCAGTGGCAGGAAGTGCACTAATATTGCATTCGCAAGTTCATAATGTTCATGCGATAGTAGTGCCTTGAATGTATAGCAGATAATGGAGGACCAGACGGTACAGACAATGTTGACCTTTGTTACTCTCATTAATTTTGAAAATGAGAGTTGTGTTGATTGCTGTGCTGCATTTGTACACACGTTAATGCTATCGTAATAAAATACAGTGTTGATTGTAACTGATAGCTTGTCATGTTGTTATGGATGGCTGTTATGTTATTTCTTTCTTTTCTTTGGACCTAGTACCCTTCCAAAAAGGCGTCTTTAACGTTTTCTGAAGTGTACACATACATGTTCTCTAAAAGTGATTTACTATTGTATGATGAGTTTGTGTGAACGGACACTGATAAATCTTTCTAAACTTTCACGTATCAGTCAGTCATGTGAAGTATTCTCTCTAGAACGTTGTATTCCCAATAAACACCATGAATTTCTCTCTGTTTTTGGCCATGTGGCTTGCATTTTCCAACGATGTATTCCTGTTATCTTTAATGTTGTCAGTCCATCTTTTTCTTACTCTGCCCCTTATTCTCCTCCCAGGTGCCCTCCATAATTTATCTTTCTATGTAGCCATATCTATTTATAATCATAATTAATTTAGTGGATAGTCATAATTAAGGCGTATGCGTTGTGTCATGTCAATAACATACACTGAAAAACCGTAATAACATACAATATGGAGCCTTTAGCAACCAGAACAACATATCGCATGAGCTTTTTTGCAACTACAATAACACAGTTGAGAAATTGATTACTACACGTAACAAACATTCAGACGACATGTTTGGACATCCAGACACATGTTTAAACAATCTGTCATGTCTCGTATCTATGGTCATCTTATGGAAGAGGGGATGGCTTCCCCTTTTACCAATAACCTTACCATCCACTATTACTTTGTTGAATGCTGTTATGTGGATACCATATTTAGGGATACTATATTTGTACTATCGCAAATGACATCTGATCTGCTTTATGTACGCTATTTTCACTTACATCTTAACACTTGTTACGTTATGTAAGCTGTTTTCACTTACCCTTTTATGTCAACGCTCGTAACCTGGATGCTACAATTATTGTCTGGGATCCAGTAGAGTATATCAGCATTGACCTCAGCAAAAACAAAACTGCCATCATAAGGAAGATTCACCTCTCCTTGCTTTATTGCAAAAACAGATGTAGGTCCACTGCAGCAAATGCTGCCTATGAAGAGAGTTAAAGGAAGTTGCCATACCGCATTAGCAGTTCAACACAAGTGAACTTACATAAAAAAACTTATAACACAGGTGAACTTACATATAGAACTACTTACAACACAAGTGAATTTATATACAGAACTTACAAAAGAAGTGAACTTACATGTAGAACTACTTACAACACAAGTGAATTTATATACAGAACTTACAAAAGAAGTGAACTTACATGTAGAACTACTTACAACACAAGTGAATTTATATACAGAACTTACAAAAGAAGTGAACTTACATGTAGAACTACTTACAACACAAGTGAACTTACATGTAGAACTACTTACAACACAAGTGAACTTACATGTAGAACTACTTACAACACACGTGAACTTACATAGATCTCAAATATTTCTCAACGAGCAAATTAGTGCAGCCATATCTTATTCAGGCCGTAACCATTAACCCAGTAATTTTTGGCTATAATAATTAACACATACACGAGATTGCAGTTCTACAGAAATCACAATTTGACAGAGATTCTGAATTGTCGACTGACAGTTTTGCACGCAAAACAAACTCAGGTGCATAGTCTCCCCCCCCCCCAATTCCCCAGTCTTAGGTTGTTCAAACTGATAGCTTTCCTAATTTTTTTGTTTAACACATTCACTATGCGATGCGTTTTGGCGCATCCAATGTAGTTGCACGACGACCCTGAAATGTTATAGGTAAATGGCAGGTTGGATGATTCACTATTCTGCCTTGCAGATGTACAGTTCTACGCATGCTCTATTTAGTACCAAATTTGTCCACTTCAGCTGCCTGCTAAACAGACCTGTTTAGTGCCATCTACTCATACTAACACTGATCTGATACCTAGGTGACAGACACTGAAGCAAGATGTTTGAATTTAAATGCTCTAATCTGTCAAACTATTCAGATGCAAACCTGTACACATATCTGCACAGTCATATAAAACCTTATACAAACAGAGAAAACCTCCATAAAATCTTACAAAAACAGAAAAGTTTCGAAAACTTAGAAAACTGTCAAGAGCAGATAAACATTTATAGAAAATATAATTAAAACCGTAACCATTCATGATCGAAGGGAAGCCACCCTAAAAACAGCAACACACAAATCCTGCCAGGTTTCTGTGTTCTGGATTTCTTGTTTAAGTACAGATAATCTTAATGCTGTTCAGTCTTTAATATTATAAATCCAAACATTCTTGCTTCATCAGTTTCTTCCACCCCCAACCGTTACCTGTAGGATAGTTTTGGAAAGGAAACCGTGTTTCATCATGTATTCAAACCACACAAGTTTACGATTCTTAGCCATTGCCTTGAGGTGTTTTTGTTGACCTGCAAGAATATTTATTTTGTTTATCACGTATAGGGCATCCTTATTGACTGCCCTTACTTTTCAAGTGCCAGGGAAAAAAACTTATAAAGACACCCTTAACAGCCACTAACATACTTTATAATACACTAAATCAACGTTAGAATATCTGAACTTTTTTAAGAATGACATTGCCTTGACAAGAGTAGAATTACTCATCAGCATTTGGATATCGATAGCAACATCACGTGTAGGTTGATTTTATGTTCTGTATAATCGATGCAAAATTTCGTGTTTAGCATTTGTTTTGAAAAGCCTGTATTCTCCTCCCCATTTCCGCTGTAATTGTCCATCTCTCACATCCGTACAATAGAATAGGGTATTATTAGAGATTTGCATAGGTTTATTTTCACGGCTGTACTTATTATGTTCTTCCATATGGTATTGAACATTGACGTCAAGGCTATTTCAAGTCTAGTCTTTATTTCTAGTTAGTGCTTCCATCTCGGTGCTCATATAAAGACAGTAAGTATTTAATCTGAACATTGACGCCGAGGCTATTTCAAGTCTAGTCTTTATTTCTTTGTTAATGCTTCCATCTCGGTTAGTGCTTCCATCTCGGTTAGTGCTTCCATCTCGGTTAGTGCTTCCATCTCGGTTAGTGCTTCCATCTCGGTTAGTGCTTCCATCTCGGTTAGTACTTCCATCTCGGTTAGTGCTTCCATCTCGGTTAGTGCTTCCATCTCGGTTAGTGCTTCCATCTCGGTTAGTGCTTCCATCTCGGTTAGTGCTTCCATCTCGGTTAGGGCTTCCATCTCGGTTAGTGCTTCCATCTCGGTTAGTGATTCCTTCTCGGTTAGTGCTTCCATCTCGGTTAGTGCTTCCATCTCGGTTAGTGCTTCCATCTCGGTTAGTGATTCCATCTCGGTTAGTGCTTCCATCTCGGTGCTTATATAAAGACGGTAAGTATTTAAAGGTATCAACTTCTTCTAGTTTCTGTTCATTCACAAATATAGCAGAATGAGTTTAGATACCCATATACATACACACATATACATATGTACACATACATGCTGAAGAATAGATATAAATTAGAAACCTCACAAAATTGTATGTGGAACCTGCCTTTGAATACATCTACATTGGAAACGACAAAATGGTGTGTTAAACCTGCGTTAGCACACATCTACATCAGCACACATCTACATCAGCACACATCTACATCAGCACACATCTACATCAGCACACATCTACATCAGCACACATTCGCACACATCTACATCAGCACACATCTACATCAGCACACATCTACATCAGCACACATCTACATCAGCACACATCTACATCAGCACACATCTACATCAGCACACATCTACATCAGCACACATCTACATCAGCACACATCTACATCAGCACACATTCGCACACATCTACATCAGCACACATCTACATCAGCACACATCTACATCAGCACACATCTACATCAGCACACATCTACATCAGCACACATCTACATCAGGACACATCTACATCAGCACACATTAGCACACATCTACATTAGCACACATCTACATTATCAGGACATGTTTTTATCTAAAAATAATATTGGAAATAATGATGTAAAGGGCTACATTCTCAAATATGAGAGACAAGGTTTAATTGTGCGTGAAAAACCTCACAGGTTAAAAGGTATGTGAGACCATAACTAAAAAACAAGAATATCATCTAAAAAACCTTTCGTTACTGCATGATTTGCTGCCAATGGGTGCCGTTCTAGCCATACGGCCATGCGATCCACACAAATAAATGAACAAATATTGCATTTATAACAATCCAATTGTTAAAATATTTAAACGTGAACCATATGTAAGCTGTAAGAGAAGAAGACGACATTACTGGTCGAAAGTCAAAAGATAATGTCATCAAGTTGATTCTTGGCTAGTTCTTACCGTCCGTTGTTTGTTGTGGGGTGGAATCAAATGCTTGCCAGCCTCCATATTCCACAGGCAGATCAGGTCTGGCCATCCAAGCCTCATTCCAAGCATGAAAACACCTGATACAAAACAGTTTTAGATAAAATGTAGAAAACAAAAGACAATAGCTGTTAAGGAAAAAGGTATGCAAGCCTATACTTTAATAATGTTCTTAAAAAGGGATCTGTTCGTTAAGTATGGGTTTAAGACTTGTTCGTTGCGATGTACAACATTTCAACCTAGGACCTAATCATGACATTATGTGCTCTACTATTTGTAACTGTTATTGTGTGTGAAATTATTCTGCCACCTTGCTGAATTGTTCAAAGTTTCTGTATTAAATGTTACCAATTACATTTTTTTTAATTTTCAAAATAGGTATACTTTATATCTTGTAGAGCACTAGAAGATGGCAGATGGTATTCCACTGTCTTGCTACTGTGTTGGTGGTATTTGCAATTTGATTTCGTTTCGTGTTGAGTAAGTAAGCAATGTACTGTATATAGTCTACATTATATATGTTTGGTATTTGCGTTCAAGGAGTTTGATGATGTCTTCTCTAAATGGTGTAGACAGATGGTGTAGACAGATAGTATAGATAGATTGTGTAGGCAGATAGTGTAGATAGATAGTGTAGACAAATGGTGTAGATAGATGGTGTATATAGATGGTGTAGATAGATGGTGTAGATAGATAGTGTAGATAGATGGTGTAGACAGATAGTGTAGATTAATGGTGGTAAACTTGTCTTCATGTCTTTGCTATTGTCATGAATTAAGCCATTCCTATTTACAGTTGTTTTAGTAATTTGTATGATTGTTGTTATATGCACTGGTTATTTGACTTGTGACTTTCGTCGTGCTTACCTGTCGTGGTCAAGTATATCAACATGCTCAGGTATATCAACATGGCCAGGTATGTCAACATTTTCAGGTATAGCAACATGCCAATGTATATCAAAATTATTATATCAACATACTAATGTACAGGCTCAGGTATCCACTAGGTGTCTGTCTTCCTATCTCTTCATTTTCTTTCAGCGCTCAATCTCAAACTCCCGCAGGATCTCTCTTGTAGAAGGACCATGATCCTACTAGATTTTCAGCAGAATGTAGTCCAGATATTGGAAATGCGATGTGTCGTCGATATATTGACCTGAGACATTCGTATTCGACGGATCTTCATTTCTTATCTTGTTGATTCTTGATTCTCACTTGTTTATTGTTAACCACACTGCTCATTTTCACGTGGAAGTCTTGCGTCCAAGCCATGTTTCACATGAAAGTAATTATCCACATTAATTTGGTTGAATTTTTTTTTTAAAAACGAAGATAACACTATATTAAAACATCAGTTTTACAACTTAAAACAATCTTACCAGATAGCGTCAACATTAATGTCTTCATCCAGTTCTCCATTAGCTTTGAAGATGATATCTATTGTGCCGGAACCGTCTGTGTCATGGGCTGACCAGAAGTTAGTCACACTGCGGGTAGGAATACCTAATGCTCTGCAAACTGTTAGAATATTATATAAAATGTTGATCGATATTTTATGTTACAAATATAACATTTAAAAACATTATATTTCTAGTATAGCGAACAAATATTATCACAATGATACTATATCGGTATAGTGAACAAATGTTATCACAATGAAAGTATATCGGTATATTGAACAAATGTTATCACAACGATAGTATATCGGTACAATGAACAAATGTTATCACAACGATACTAAATCAGTATAGCGAACAAATGTTATCACAATGATACTATATCAGTATACGCTCAAATGTTATCACAATGATAGTATATCGGTATAGTGAACAAATGTTATCACAATGATAGTATATCGGTATAGTGAACAAATGTTATCACAATGATACTATATCGGTATAGTGAACAAATGTTATCACAATGATACTATATCAGTATAAGCTCAAATGTTATCATAATGATAGTATATCGGTATAGTGAACAAATGTTATCACAATGATACTATATCGGTATAGTGAACAAATGTTATCACAATGATACTATATCAGTATAAGCTCAAATGTTATCATAATGATAGTATATCGGTATAGTGAACAAATGTTATCTTGCAATATGAAAATGGAAAGAGCAAGATGCAGATGAAGACCAAGAAAACGGTGGATTGGAAGAGTTATCAACACTGGATGCTGAGGTCTAGGCACTCATATGCGAACATGCCGATGACTCAGATGTTGTGATTTACACGGATTAGTCGCTTATCCGTCACCAGCTGTGCGCAAGAGTCTTTACTGCCAGATCACAAGGAAGATCAGTACATGAAGCCAGTGGTGGGGGGGGGGGGGGCTCTACAGCAACAACAGGCAGGCTAACGATGGAAGTATTTGCTGTAACAGAGGCACTAAACTGGCTGGAATCGCAAACCTATTCACATACGTGCATACCAAGTGACTCAATGAATATGATTCAGAAAGTCAAAACATGTGATGTACGTTAGAGATGGATGGTGTCTTAGAGAGAGTTAAAATGAGGTCCTTACTGGCCCTGCACAAATCACGCTTATCTTTGTCACTGCAAAACGCGGGTGTGGAGACAAACGAATGGGCTGACGAATTAGCTAGCCTTGCCACCATAACAGATGTCTATGGACCGGGCAGAAATACTCAGTGCTCTTCGTGATTTCGCACGAACAAAGAGAGAATTTTGAGATATATGAGCATGAGTCAATATCGAGAATACGCGAATTGGGAGTAAGGATATGCATAATTATAGGATGATGCCGAAATGTTCTAGTATAGTATTATAACTATAATGTTATCATAGTGATAGTAGCATGTCAGTATTGCTATGTACAAGGTATCATATAGTATCGTCTATTATTCAAAGATATTAAACTATAATCTGGGCTTCTTTTTCTTTTGTTTGCTTGCAAAGTGTAAATATTTATATTATTCTTACTTGATGTGGCAACACCAGAAAATACGTAACAATGGCCAAAACTGACAGGGCGCTTGGAATTCCAGTATTCATCCAAGATAGCAACTGAACCAGTCCAGGAAGCGGGATTAGTACCGTCAGCATAGTTACCGGACCAGTCTCCAACAAGCAGGCTGTCATCTTCAGGGGCAGCGATCTGCAAATAAAGAGCACCACATCTTGGAATGGCAACTATGTAAACACTATCAAGTTAGTTGAAGATGTATTTTTTCATGTTGTGACATTCAATGTTCTGTCATTATTTAAGAATTATGCTCAATAATAATTGTTCTATGTGATGGAATGAATAGAAGGTGACCTCACAATAATAGTTCTACAAACCATGATATAACCCCACTTGAATTAACTTTGTGGTTGTAAATATATAACTGTATAAATATATAACACTGAATATATGTAAGCATTCTGTAAATAATATGTGTGATATAACTGAAAATGTATGTAAGTATTCCGAAAAATAATAATTGTGCTATAATACTCAATTTCTGAATGAAAATTGTATTCTTACCAAGTGAGCTATCTTTTTGATGACAGAGACTGGGTTGCCGCGAACGGACCAGTTAATTTTAGAATTGTCTAGGATGTCCATGGCGATATCCAGAACATGGCTCTCAAACTGTGCATGAGAACACAAGGGATTATGATAATCATGCTTATTGTTCTCATGACGGATTTGACAATGTCATATATACACACACACTTGTATGACACATAAGTACATATTCATATTATGCATATAGTGAAGGATACACATGATGATTAGGTGAAGGATACACATGATGATTAGGTGAAGGATACACACGATGATTAGGTAAAGGATACACTTGATGATTAGGTGAAGGATACACTTGATGGTTAGGTGAAGGATACACATGATGATTAGGTGAAGGATACACACGATGATTAGGTGAAGGATACACACGATGATTAGGTGAAGGATACACACGATGATTAGGTGAAGAATACACTTGATGGTTAGGTGAAGGATACACATGATGATTAGGTGAAGGATACACACGATGATTAGGTGAAGGATACACTTGATGGTTAGGTGAAGGATACACATGATGATTAGGTGAAGGATACACACGATGATTAGGTGAAGGATACACACGATGATTAGGTGAAGGATACACTTGATGGTTAGGATCTGTATATGGATAATTGTACAATAAAATACTCGCTTTATGTCTAAAAACTGTTAACATTTATTTGCAATGCAATCGCAACTTTCGTAAGACATGAATTAGTCTGAGCCTGGGTGATATCAGCGCGGGTCAACAAGATACTGTCACCCAGTGAGTTTAACATGACTGATATCAGTTCAGGTCCCAGAAACATTTTCTTCGGTTTCATCGAGAAAAATAAAAGTCAAATCACACACAATCAGGGATCTCCTAATTGCTGAATACTGTGCTCTAAACGCCAACTCCAGAGTTGTACTAGAAATTATAAACAGATTCTCCAAAGTATCTGAGAATGTTCATCCGTTTCAGAAAACTGAATTTTTTTACAACCAGCAACTGGCAAAATCATCACGAGCCTATTAGCCATCTAGGAACTCATAAGCAAGGGCATAACTCTAACTGAATTTCATAACTTGGTGTAACAAATAGTCATCATCACTTTGTCATGGACGAACGCAATAAAATTAACAGCAGCCACGAACCAATCAGTCTATCGCGAGTGATATCAGGTCGGATCACATTAGCCACTAGCAAAGTAGTCAACATACAAGATACAATAAATTCAACATACAACCTACAATAAAATCAACATTGAACCAACATCAAATTCAATTTACAACCTACAATAAAATCAACGTACAACCTACAATAAAATCAACATTCAGACAACAATGAAGTCAACATACAACTACCAATAAATCTAATAATATAATTATATGAAGCTAAAAACGTGAGTTAAACCTGGCCAAAGTTCCATGGCTTGCTCTCAATGTTAGACGCACTGCCAATATAGATCTTGCCCGTGTCGTTCAGAACATATTCATTCAGCAGACATTGATCTGGCATGTAGACTGTATCATCTGTAGAGAAACCAGGAACACATGAGTACTACAGCATTATTTAGATCTGACGTACCTTAAAAATAACCCACATTTTTGTATGTAATCAACATTATTTATTTTTAAAAGACATGTAGGCCTATATGTCATTTCAAATTTGCTTACCGTCAAACTGAATTTAATAGGTAAAACCATAATTGAAATAAAATAATTTATTTTATATCTTAAAGTTGCCATATCCATATGATTGTATAATTTACAATTCTGCGATTAGTTATAGTTTTTTACATTCGTTACTGTTATCTGTCCATTATGGGATTATTTTATACGTTATAAAAATTAAACCTATCCTGTTTATTATTTTGCTAAATCAACTATTGTTGAATTTAGAAGTGTCAATAATACATCAATTGATATAGCGAATACAGTGTTTGGGTGTAGGTGTTTGAACCACGAGCTAATTCGAGGAGTTGGTTACATTATCAGTTCAACTATCGAACCAACGTCATTTAATTTTATCCATAACAGATGTAAATTTTAACCATAACAGATGTAAATGTTATCCATAAAAGATATACATATTATATTTAAGAGATGTGAATGTGTGGGTAATTTCACGATTGGATGACATTGTAAGAGACATTCATTTATTTGCGATTTTTATACGACTATGTTCCATAATGTATCTTCTTCTTCTACGTTTGTTTCCTGATAACCAACAAGCAAAACTTGTGTGATTTCTGCATGTGATAACTTATATATATAGATGTTTTTCATATTCATGTTTTTATATACATGTTTTTCATATACATGTTTTTATATACATGTTTTTCATATACATGTTTTTATATACATGTTTTTCAGCACATACAATCTGAAAATGTGTTCTCTATCACGACAATTGATTTCCGATACGAGTTATAAGAGAGTTATATTAGTATCAACAGTTATGAGAGAGTTACAATTTAATATTAATAGTTATGACTTTAATATCAACATTTGTGAGAAATTTACGATTTTAAGATCAATAGTTACGATTTTAATATCAATGTTTTATGATATGAAAACATTGTTGTGTTTTAGTGTTTTATGATATTAAAACACTATGAGTTGCGACTTTAATGCGCATGAGTTATGAGGAAGTCATAACTTTTATATCCATGAAGTATGACTTTATTATGCATGAGTTATGACAAGTTTATGACTAATATCCATGAGTTATAACTAGCGTTGCTTGCCCCTACACAATGAGAGAGTTATGATTTAAGCACTGATTACCCCTGCACCATGAGAGAGTTATGATTTAAGCACTGATTACCCCTGCACCATGAGAGAGTTATGATTTGAGCACTGCTTACCCCTGCAACATGAGAGAGTTATGATTTGAGCACTGCTTACCCCTGCACCATGAGAGAGTTATTATTTGAGCACTGCTTACCCCTGCACCATGAGAGAGTTATGATTTGAGCACTGCTTACCCCTGCACCATGAGAGAGTTATGATTTGAGCACTGCTTACCCCTGCACCATGAGAGAGTTATGATTTGAGCACTGCTTACCCCTGCACCATGAGAGAGTTATTATTTGAGCACTGCTTACCCCTGCACCATGAGAGAGTTATGATTTGAGCACTGCTTACCCCTGCACCATGAGAGAGTTATGATTTGAGCACTGCTTACCCCTGCACCATGAGAGAGTTATGATTTGAGCACTGCTTACCCCTGCACCATGAGAGAGTTATGATTTGAGCACTGCTTACCCCTGCACCATGAGAGAAATATGATTTGAGCACTGCTTACCCCTGCACCATGAGAGAGTTACGATTTGAGCACTGCTTACCCCTGCACCATGAGAGAGTTATGATTTGAGCACTGCTTACCCCTGCACCATGAGAGAGTTATTATTTGAGCACTGCTTACCCCTGCACCATGAGAGAGTTATGATTTGAGCACTGCTTACCCCTGCACCATGAGAGAGTTATGATTTGAGCACTGCTTACCCCTGCACCATGAGAGAGTTATGATTTGAGCACTGCTTACCCCTGCACCATGAGAGAGTTATGATTTGAGCACTGCTTACCCCTGCACCATGAGAGAGTTATGATTTGAGCACTGCTTACCCCTGCACCATGAGAGAGTTATGATTTGAGCACTGCTTACCCCTGCACCATGAGAGAAATATGATTTGAGCACTGCTTACCCCTGCACCATGAGAGAGTTACGATTTGAGCACTGCTTACCCCTGCACCATGAGAGAGTTATGATTTGAGCACTGCTTACCCCTGCACCATGAGAGAGTTATTATTTGAGCACTGCTTACCCCTGCACCATGAGAGAGTTATGATTTGAGCACTGCTTACCCCTGCACCATGAGAGAGTTATGATTTGAGCACTGCTTACCCCTGCACCATGAGAGAAATATGATTTGAGCACTGCTTACCCCTGCACCATGAGAGAGTTACGATTTGAGCACTGCTTACCCCTGCACCATGAGAGAGTTATGATTTGAGCACTGCTTACCCCTGCACCATGAGAGAGTTATGATTTGAGCACTGCTTACCCCTGCACCATGAGAGAGTTATTATTTGAGCACTGCTTACCCCTGCACCATGAGAGAGTTATGATTTGAGCACTGCTTACCCTTGCACCATGAGAGAGTTATGATTTGAGCACTGCTTACCCCTGCACCATGAGAGAGTTATGATTTGAGCACTGCTTACCCCTGCACCATGGATTGAAGATGATGTATATTGGATCCTGATATTCAAATTTGAACACATCAACTTCCAGTCCATATTTCTTAATGACATCAATCGCAAATTTCCATTTTCCAACGAAGCAAGTTGGCGGTGTAAAAACTGTAACATTGATAGTGTTACCCTGAAATTCAAATCAGTGTTATTTTTAGATCAATACAGTTATTAGCCGTGTTATCAAACTGCTGAGGAAGAGAGAGAGAGAGAGAGAGAGAGAGAGACAACGTGAGCAACAGATTGAGACAAAGATAGGCATAGAGACACAGAATAAGATAGAGAGGGACAGAATGAGACTCAGAAAGACAGAGGAAAGAGAGAGTCGGAGATATATACAGAGAGGACAGATATCAGAAAGATACACAAAGGGACAGAGAGAGAGGAACAAACGACAGACGGATAGAGACAGAAACACAAAGAAGGACAGAGACAACGAGAGATACAAGGATGGACGGAGGACAGAGTGAGAGAAACACAGATGGGCAGAGTGGCAGAGTGAGAGAAACACAGATGGGCAGAGTGACAGAGTGAGAGAAACACAGATGAGCAGAGTGACAGACATATACACAAAGAAGGACAGAGTGAGAGAAACAGATGGGCAGAGTGACAGACAGAGACACAAAGAAGGACAAAGTGATAGAAACAGATGGGCAGAGTGACAGACAGAGACACAAAGAAGGACAGAGACACCGAGAGATACAAGGATGGACGGAGGACAGAGTGAGAGAAACACAGATGGGCAGATTGACTGACAGAGACACAAAGAAGGACAGAGTGAGAGAAACACAGATGGACAGAGTGACAGACAAAGACACCGAGAGATACAAGTACGGACGGAGGACAGAGTGAGAGAAACACAGATGGGCAGAGTGACAGAGTGAGAGAAACACAGATGAGCAGAGGGACAGACAGAGACACAAAGAAGGACAGAGTGAGAGAAACAGATGGGCAGAGTGACAGACAGAGACACAAAGAAGGACAGAGACACCGAGAGATACAAGGATGGACGGAGGACAGAGTGAGAGAAACACAGATGGGCAGAGTGACAGACAGAGACACCGAGAGATACAAGGATGGATGGAGGACAGAGTGAGAGAAACACAGATGGGCAGAGTGACAGAGTGAGAGAACCACCGATGGGCAGAGTGACAGACAGAGGCACAAATAAGGACAGAGACACCGAGAGATACCAGGATGGACGGAGGACAGAGTGAGAGAAACATAGATGGGCAGAGTGACAGAGTGAGAGAAACATAGATGGGCAGAGTGACACAGTGAGAGAAACACAGATGGGCAGAGTGACAGAGTGAGAGAAACACAGATGGGCAGAGTGACACAGTGAGAGAAACACAGATGGGCAGAGTGACACAGTGAGAGAAACACAGATGGGCAGAGTGACAGAGTGAGAGAAACACAGATGGGCAGAGTGACAGAGTGAGACACAAAGAAGGACAGAGTGAGAGAAACACAGATGAGCAGAGTGACAGACAGATACACAAAGAAGGACAGAGTGAGAGAAACACAGATGAGCAGAGTGACAGACTGAGACACAAAGAAGGACAGAGTGAGAGAAACAGATGGGCAGAGTGACAGACAGAGACACAAAGAAGGACAAAGTGAGAGAAACAGATTGGCAGAGTGACAGACAGAGACACAAAGAAGGACAGAGACACCGAGAGATACAAGGATGGACGGAGGACAGAGTGAGAGAAACACAGATGGGCAGATTGACTGACAGAGACACAAAGAAGGACAGAGTGAGAGAAACACAGATGGACAGAGTGACAGACAAAGACACCGAGAGATACAAGTACGGACGGAGGACAGAGTGAGAGAAACACAGATGGGCAGAGTGACAGACAGAGACACAAAGAAGGACAGAGTAAGAGAAACAGATGGGCAGAGTGACAGACAGAGACACAAAGAAGGACAGAGACACCGAGAGATACAAGGATGGACGGAGGACAGAGTGAGAGAAACACAGATGTGCAGAGTGACAGAGTGAGAGAAACACAGATGTGCAGAGTGACAGAGTGAGAGAAACACAGATGTGCAGAGTGACACAGTGAGAGAAACACAGATGGGCAGAGTGAGAGAAACACAGATGGGCAGAGTGGCAGACAGAGACACCGAGAGATACAAGGATGGACGGAGGACAGAGTGAGAGAAACACAGATGTGCAGAGTGACAGAGTGAGAGAAACACAGATGTGCAGAGTGACACAGTGAGAGAAACACAGATGGGCAGAGTGACAGAGTGAGAGAAACAAAGATGGGCAGAGTGACAGAGTGAGAGAAACACAGATGGGCAGAGTGAGAGAAACAAAGATGGGCAGAGTGAGAGAAACACAGATGGGCAGAGTGACAGAGTGAGAGAAACACAGATGGGCAGAGTGACAGAGTGAGAGAAACACAGATGGGCAGAGTGAGAGAAACACAGATGGGCAGAGTGGCAGACAGAGACACCGAGAGATACAAGGATGGACGGAGGACAGAGTGAGAGAAACACAGATGTGCAGAGTGACAGAGTGAGAGAAACAAAGATGGGCAGAGTGACAGAGTGAGAGAAACACAGATGGGCAGAGTGAGAGAAACAAAGATGGGCAGAGTGAGAGAAACACAGATGGGCAGAGTGACAGAGTGAGAGAAACACAGATGGGCAGAGTGAGAGAAACACAGATGGGCAGAGTGGCAGACAGAGACACCGAGAGATACAAGGATGGACGGAGGACAGAGTGAGAGAAACACAGATGTGCAGAGTGACAGAGTGAGAGAAACACAGATGTGCAGAGTGACAGAGTGAGAGAAACACAGATGTGCAGAGTGACAGAGTGAGAGAAACACAGATGTGCAGAGTGACACAGTGAGAGAAACACAGATGGGCAGAGTGACAGAGTGAGAGAAACAAAGATGGGCAGAGTGACAGAGTGAGAGAAACACAGATGGGCAGAGTGAGAGAAACACAGATGGGCAGAGTGGCAGACAGAGACACCGAGAGATACAAGGATGGACGGAGGACAGAGTGAGAGAAACACAGATGTGCAGAGTGACAGAGTGAGAGAAACACAGATGGGCAGAGTGACAGAGTGAGAGAAACACAGATGGGCAGAGTGACAGAGTGAGAGAAACACAGATGGGCAGAGTGACAGACAGAGATAAAGACACAGAGAAGGACAGAGTGAGAGAAACACAGATGGGCAGAGTGACAGACAAAGACAGAGACAACCAGAGATACAAGGATGGACGGAGGACAGAGTGAGAGAAACACAGATGGGCAGAGTGACAGAGTGAGAGAAACACAGATGGGCAGAGTGACAGAGTGAGAGAAACACAGATGGGCAGAGTGACAGACAGAGACACAAAGAAGGACAGAGACACCGAGAGATACAAGGATGGACGAGGACAGAGTGAGAGAAACACAGATGAGCAGAGTGACAGAGTGAGAGAAACACAGATGGGCAGAGTGACAGACAGAGACAGAGAGAGGCAGATAGATAATGACTGAGAACAACATATAGAGACAGGGAGAGACAGGGAGAGACAGAGGACAGACAGAGAGAGACAGAAAACAGACACAAAGACAGAAATAGATAGAGAGGGAGAAACATATTGCTTAAAATAGAAGTCCTACCAGGGTCGTAGATGCTTAAACTCACCCGCTCCACCTAAGTAAATAGAACGTAAGCTCTAACTCTACACAAAACACTAAACGTAAAAAGGTCCGCAAACCCATCTCCTTCCATTTCACAGACACTCACTATTAAACAGAACTAATAGAGGGAAAAGGGATCGATATAACTACACAGAATCCTGTTTCAGGTTAAAAGTGTCGTGCCTCGGCAAGCGACTTTAATCTCTGATTTAACAAAGTTACTTTTACAGCCATACGGGGGTGCAAAGGGAACGCATTGCTCATTGGGTTAGCAGATAACCAAGATCCCAAATGTACCTCCACGCGGTGCACCCTGGAAACAGAAATACAGCAGCTCGAGCTGATTCTGGCCAAATCATTTGGGGATCGTGTCCGAGAATGTGGAGGTAGTAGATGGAAAGAGATTTGACTGCACAAGAGACAGACAATATCTCCGACACCACCAGCATCACTACATATAGCGACACTGTCGACACACAGTGAAGCTAGTCAGTCCAGTCCGAACATTGGAGGGGCGGCCAATGTAAATGCACGTAAAGGTAGATGCATGGCGAGAGACAAATAGATTTCATACCGAGTACAATGAAACAATGAAAGGGCAGATTAGCGCTAGAGGGCAGCGCGAACTGCAAATAGAAAGTGAAAAGTCCCTAGAAAAGGGGAACTAAAAGCTCCGTCAGCTCGAGACGAGCTTCTAGTTACCTGTGTTCCTTACAGGCAGAGACTCAGACCCATTCATTGGCGTTTGGTAAAGCAAGAAGACTTTATCCAACTCTAATGTCGAGCCTTCCTAAACCGGAAATATGCTCGCGAAGAGAAAGGGTTCTGTACCCGATGGGCTTAGGCAAGAAAGGGACAACGATGGTAGTCCTGGCCCAACTCTACTGTTAAGGTTTCCTATACCGGAAGTACACTTGCAGAGAGAAAGGGTTCCGTACCCGATGGGCTCAGGCACAAAAGGGACAACGATTTAGCCCTGGCCAAACTCTACTGCCAGGTTTTCCTACACCGGAAATACACTTGAAGAGAGAAAGGGTTCAGTACCTGATGGGCTCAGGCGCTATTGGGACAAAGACGCTCAGCTCGAGAACGCCTTGCTCTCAAACGCGTGGTGTGAGACTCGAACTTGGACAAGGGGTACACGATGTCGGTGAATGACACCTCGGCTAAGAGGGCGAAAGAGCCAGGGTCCAACTCCTCTGTTGAGTTCTTCCCCTTAAGGAACCAGGCTCACGGATGAGAAACGGTTCAGTACCCAATGGGCACAGGCACAGCACGTCCAATTACACGAGGCAAGTTCATAGACAGTGGAACACCTCGGGTGAGTCAGACGAGAGCAAAAATCGTATGGGCGAAGAGTCGCCTCTACGCGTGCCTGGAGACAGATATAGAGGCTGTCACATGCTAAGGGTAGCGCACCCGAATTGTCAAGGCATACCGAAATCGGATGTGCTAGGCCTACCCTACAAGGCGCAAAACGGTGGCACAACGTAATCACGCTCCCGGCGGAAATCGCACAGATATCCGTGATGGTTACAATGGAGCGAACGCAAAACAAACAAACAAACAGCCATACAGTTTACAACTGTAATCCATCTTTTTACAACCATACAGCTTACAACTGTAATTCATCTTTTTACAGCCATACAGCTTACAACTGTAATTCATCTTTTTACAGCCATACAGTTTACAAGTGTAATCCATCTTCAAAGAATATTAATATAGATATAGATATTATTATTATATATAAATATAAAAATATAGATATTAGAGATAATATTAGAGATAATATTAGAGATAATATTAGAGATAATATTAGAGATAATATTAGAGATAATATTAGAGATAAAATTAGAGCTAGAGAGAATATTAGAGAGAGAGAGAAATAATACTAAAGATAGAAAGAGAAAAGGATTAAACAAGTAAAAAATACCTCCGTGGATGTAATAGCGGCTCCCCATTCATTCGGCAAATCAACGTCAGAGAGAACAAACTCCACTCGGGTGCCTTTGTTTATCAGCGGCGCGTCTCCTGAAAAAAAAGAGTAAGTCGTATGGAGATAAACGTTTCTTTTTTCTAAAAAGTCAATGGACTTGAATATCTTGGTTATAAAAATATTATTGCCTAATGTCTGTGTATGTTTCTGGCATCAAGCTTGAGAACATAGAAAATGACATTTAGTGCTGTTTTATGAACACAGAAAATGACATTTAGTGCTGTTTTGTAAACACAGAAAATGACATTTAATGCTGATTTGTGAACACAGAATATGACATTTAGTGTTGTTTTGTGAACACAGAAAATGACATTTAGTGCTGTTTTATGAACACAGAAAATGACATTTAGTGTTGTCTGTGAACACAAAAATGACATTTAGTGTTGTTTTGTGAACACAGAAAATGACATTTGGTGCTGTTTTATGAACACAGAAAATGACATTTAGTGTTGTTTTGTGAACACAGAAAATGACATTTGGTGTTGTTTTGTGAAAACAGAAAATGATATTTAGTGCTGTTTTGTGAACACAGAAAATGACATTTAATGTTGTTTTGTGAACACAGAAAATGACATTTAGTGTTGTTTTGTGAACACAGAAAATGACATTTAGTGTTGTTTTGTGAATACAGAAAATGACATTTAGTGTTATTTTGTTGACGTAGAACATGACACTATTGTGTATGACATCTTACTATGAGCTAACACCCATCATCGTGGGAAAAAAATAATGACAAATATCAAGTAGACAGCAACTTTTAAAAAAAGAGGACATCAACAACAGCATCTAGTGCTGAGAGTAGCGTAGTAAATATGTATTCATAGTAGCAGCCCATCGCGGATGACGATAACAACAATGTCAGACTCGACAAACAAGATCCACAGAGTGTACGGAGACCAACGGGGTTTTAATTCAGGCAAGAGTCCTTCACACAGTTGCTACACATATGTCCAGAGTGGGTCTCATGTCACTGCTTTATGCTGCATCACATGGACTGTCCTCGTAAGACCCGCTCGATAGCTTAACTCTTTCCACTTTCATTGCCTAAGACATCTCGTGGGAGTATGTTAGCAGGATCAAATATCAGACACGGAAATTCTTTGAAAGTCCCGTATGCAAAGCATCCATGCCCTGTTGATTAGGTCCCAACTATGCTCGACCGACCACCAGATGCCAGAAAAACAATTTTCAAAGACATTATTCTATTGGAAGCTGTGCAATGGTAAATGTTCAAGCTGAGGGCAGAAAATACTATTAAATGCTTACTTGATGAGCTAAATGAAACACTGTAGCATACATCCAAGCCTCTGGGAGACTACAGCTTTATTACGCTTAGCTTGGCACACTCAGATCACAGCTGACATCCGAAAATTTTACCACGAAAGAACATTCAGTGCAGTCTACCAGAGACAGAAACGTAAGGAAAGATTTGAAAACGTTTTTATTCGGGACCCTCTGTATATATGAACGCACTGCAAACAGATCTTTCCTGTCCCTAATCGGAATACTCTGGCATCTGCAGACTCACAAACCTAAAGCAAAATAGATAAACACCAATATTTTTTTTTTCCCATCATTGTTTTCTCACCATATGTTTATTGTTTTTCATGCCATGCTCATTTTCGCTTGCAAAGGAGGAACATCATCATCATCCTGTGCACAGTTGGGACATCAGTATGATTTTCTATTCATTGGAGCAGCACGTTCTCTGTGCGTACATGTAATTTGATTCTGTGTAGATATGGATGTGCAGTTATGTTTTCTGTATAGGACTATATTACTGTTGATATCATACATAGATGTCCGGCGGAGTGGTACACAGCTCGTGACGGTCAACTTACCATGTTATAACCCCCCACAGCAATTGTGCATTTGGACCGCTCAGAATACAATGGTAAACTACTGGGTGTATTCATATTTCCTAGAAAATCACTAGAGCTAAAGAATGTTGTGTTCATGGCTACATCCTGAATAAGATACGCTGCTAATTGATAGTTCTGCCCTTCAGAACTCGTACGATTCTACAGTCCAGGTCATGCTGGAGTGTGCGAAAAAAAAGAACATATGTGGTGGGACTTTGAATATGGACAACTGTCGAAGACGGATGTGGCAGGCCATTGGCGCAAATAAAACTGTGACACAACGCATTTCCATTCTCTGAACTACATCATGCTGGAATTCTTGTAAGCAATTTGTCCTCTATAAGAGAGATTCAGCGGGAGTTTGAGAATGTACGTTAAAGAAGAAAAATATGGACAAATGTGACATCTGAAAAGGAATAACTGGATCGCCTGTTGGAGAATGAACATTCACTGGATGCATCAGTGTTACAGAGATTGAAGGAATTTGGGAACCACATGTTACAGAGATTGAAGGAATTTGAGAACCACATGTTACAGAGATTGAAGGAATTTGGGAACCACATGTTACAGAGATTGAAGGAATTTGGGAAACACATGTTACAGAGATTGAAGGAATTTGGGAAACACATGTTACAGAGATTGAAGGAATTTGGGAAACACATGTTACAGAGATTGAAGGAATTTGGGAAACACATGCTGTATATGTTTGTTTTTATTCATTTATTACTCTGATTTTCTCTACAGTGATTCTGTGTGCTCTGATTTTCTTTCTCTACGGTGATTCTGTGTACTCTGATTTTCTTTCTCTACGGTGATTCTGTGTACTCTGATTTTCTTTCTCTACGGTGATTCTGTGTACTCTGATTTTCTTTCTCTACGGTGATTCTGTGTACTCTGATTTTCTTTCTCTACGGTGATTCTGTGTACTCTGATTTTCTTTCTCTACGGTGATTCTGTGTACTCTGATTTTCTTTCTCTACGGTGATTCTGTGTACTCTGATTTTCTTTCTCTACGGTGATTCTGTGTACTCTGATTTTCTTTCTCTACGGTGATTCTGTGTACTCTGATTTTCTTTCTCTACGGTGATTCTGTGTACTCTGATTTTCTTTCTCTACAGTGATTCTGTGTACTCTGATTTTCTTTCTCTACAGTGATTATGTGTACTCTGATTTTCTTTCTCTACAGTGATTCTGTGTACTCTGATTTTCTTTCTCTACAGTGATTCTGTGTACTCTGATTTTCTTTCTCTACAGTGATTCTGTGTACTCTGATTTTCTTTCTCTACAGTGATTCTGTGTACTCTGATTTTCTTTCTCTACAGTGATTCTGTGTACTCTGATTTTCTTTCTCTACAGTGATTCTGTGTACTCTGAAACCATCTTGTGTTTCTGTAATTACTACATCTGGCTCTATCTTGCAAATATCAGAGTTGGGCATTGACAATGGAAATGGAGAGAAGATTACAGACCTTTGAAAACAAATGTTACAGGAAAATATTTCACATCCATTATATGGAACATAAAACCAGCATATATACGAGGTACACAATAAGTACTCTTGCAGGTCAATAAGATCACCTCATGGCAGTGGGGAAACGTCGCAAATCTGTGTGTTCTGGCCACTTAGTAAGGTACGATTCCCTTTCAGCAACTATCTTGTAGGGAACATTTAGGGGGGAAGAAGAAGAAGAAGAAGAGGGGGTCAGTAGAATATTTATTGATAATATTAAAGACTAGACCATATTAAGATTATCTGAACTTAAACAAGGAAATGAGAACTAGGAGATATGGCGAAAGGTTTGTGTTGATGGTTCCATAGTGACACCCCTATGACCCTGCATGGTTTTGGGTTTGATGACGCTAATGATGATCTTGCAGATGTCTCGATAGCGATGCTTTGCAAAAATGAGATGAAGAAACACACGACTCTTTGTGCCGAAGTACCGTTCATTCAACAATTAACACTGGTCTACCTTGGTGATATCACGTCGTATGTGCATAATTGTTGTAAAGTCCGAGTTCAAAGGTCTCTCTTATAAGTACCACAATGTGTAAACAAATCAATATAACAACATGAGAAAGTAAAGGAACTTACCAGCTTCAAAGACAAGCTTGAGGTCGTCTAGGTTCAGATCGTATTTTCTGTTGAATTTAATTTGCACACTGAAAGGCTTTCCTCGTCTTACCACCAAGATTGGTTTCGGTTTCAGGGGAGAGCTGATGTCGTACTTGTCGGTGTGATGGTCTTTGCCGTTGGCGCTGACGTTCAGGTTGATAGACGTAACCTTCAACAGATCATCCGGAGTTGGTGCTAGAACAGAGATATATATTCAACGTGATTATCTGTTCATTTGTTGCATATTTCAGCCCCAGTAATTGAGAACAGCAAAAATAGAATATACATCAGACCCTCTGTTGGCACTGCCATTTTAATATTGTTGGAATGTTAGGCATCACTGCCGGCCGAAGACGGATGTATCTGGCCAGTGTCGCAATAAGATTGCAGCACAACGCATTTCATTCTATGTACTACATCCTGCTGATATCTAGTAGGACTATTGTTCTTCTAAGAGAGAAAACCAACGGGAGTTTGAGAATGAACTCTGAATAAGACGAAGAAGGTATCACTGACACATTCAGTCGTGTTGCCAGTATAATGTGGACGATCTGAGTTCGAACCACAGGCAATTGCGACCGAATTGTGTTTATGAGAAGGACCATTTATCCGTTTTAGCACCGAGCCTATATTTACGAGAAATAGAGATCTCGTATCCTTGTATAGAATGTGTTTGGAGTGGAGTTGTCATAAGCTTTGCTTCACATCCCAGAAAATACTTCATATCCCAGAAAATACTTCACATCCCAGAAAATACCACTTCTAAGCTTTCCTTCATATCCCAGAAAATACTTCATATCCCAGAAAATACTTCACATCCCAGAAAATACTTCACATCCCAGAAAATACTTCATATCCCAGAAAATACAACGGCGAAGCTTACTTCATATACCAGAAAATACTTCATATCTCAGAAAATACTTCATATCCCAGATTATATTTCATATCCCAGAAAATACTTCATATCTCAGAAAACACGTCATATTCCAGATTATATTTTATATCCCAGAAAATACTTCATATCCCAGATTATATTTCATATCTCAGAAAATACTTCATATCCCAGAAAATACGTCATATCCCAGAAAATATTTAATATCTCAGAAAATACTTCATAACCCAGAAAATACGTCATATCCCAGATTATATTTCATATCCCAAAAAATACTTCATATCCCAGAAAATACTTCATATCTCAGAAAATACTTCATATCCCAGATTATATTTCATATCCCAGAAAATACTTCATATCTCAGAAAATACTTCATATCCCAGATTATATTTCATATCCCAGAAAATACTTCATATCCCAGAAAATACTTCACATCCCAGAAAATACTTCATATCCCAGAAAATACTTCATATCCCAGAAAATACTTCATATCCCAGATTATATTTCATATCTCAGAAAATACTTCATATCCCAGATTATATTTCATATCTCAAAAAATACTTCATATTCCAGATTATATTTCATATCACAGAAAATACTTCATATCCCAGATTATATTTCATATCACAGAAAATACTTCATATCCCAGAAAATACTTCATATACCAGATTATATTTTATATCCCAGAAAATACTTCATATCCCAGCTCAATCTGGCCCACCGACTAAATTAGGTTACCCACTTCGAATGTAAAGAATTAAGGCATGCAGAAATAGTTAAGTGTACTTACTGGTAGATTTACTGATGCATGTATTCTCTGCATACGAGACGGAGCAAACATTTCTGCTCAAGGGAGCACTATAGCAGCATCCATGGCAACATGGCCTAGGCCAGCATGGACGGCATCCACCACAACATCCACGACAACACCGACCACAACCGTAGCAGCAGGGCATTTTGATTAGTTGCTGAAAGGAAACTGACGCTGACGGCTGAAAAGTCTTCGCTGACTAAGGCAAAGTTTTCGATGGTGAAGTCAAAGTTTCCGCTAGTGAGAACAAGATCTGCTTTCGTGATGTCAAAGTCTGCTCTGTTGACGAATTCAATAATACTTCGGCAGAGTGGTTTACCTGGCGACAGAAGTCATGAGATTTCACATACAAGCACATCGCCTTTTATTCACATTATACCGGATACTATCAACCAATTGTCACTTGTGGCTACTTGATGTTGGTTGTAACTGGATTAGAAGCAGGGAATCTCATATTGTCGGTACGATGTGCACATATCACGTAATACACTAATTTGATGTTTTCATTCTTCATTTTGAGAATTAACTAAACTTGCAGTTTAAGAATTAACGCAGGAAATGAAAATAATAAAAACATAAAATTAGAAGACGACCTTCTCTTGTCACATCTTGCCAGAAAGAGATATCCACAAAGTACTTCAACAATTCCCCCCCCCCGAATTGGACACACACGTCGTCAGGGATCTACGGAAAACCTGCTTAAATATGTCACAAAATGTACTCCAGCCCACCCACCCTAAACAAATTTGTTTTCAGAGAACGTAGGAAAATAAATAAATAATTTGTTTTCAGATTTTGAAAACATTTTCCAATGTCAAATGACTTAATGTCTAACTTCTTCCGACGTTCTGCCAGGCGGAAGATAGATAATATCTAGCAAAGTAAGGTACAAAATGTAATACAACCCTCTCCCCCATCCACCAACCTTTTCTCTTTTAACGATACACCCTAACGTGTTTATAGTAGTTATCACAAAACGAAATGAGAGGTTTTTTGTTTTGTTTTTATTTTTACCAACCAAATTTCCCTACATTTATTGCGTCTACTGCGACCCTGTTGATGCTGTTGATGACGACCTTATTGATGACGACCATGTTGTTGACGACCATGTTGTTGACGACCCTGCTGATGCTGTTGATGACGACCTTATTGATGACGACCATGTTGTTGACGACCCTGCTGATGCTGTTGATGACGACCTTATTGATGACGACCATGTTGTTGACGACCCTGCTGATGCTGTTGATGACGACCTTATTGATGACGACCATGTTGTTGACGACCCTGCTGATGCTGTTGATGGCGACCTTATTGATGACGACCATGTTGTTGACGACCCTGCTGATGCTGTTGATGACGACTCTGTTGATGACGACCCTGTTGATGACGACCCTGCTGATGCTGTTGATGACGACCCTGTTGATGACGACCCTGTTGATGACGACCCTGCTGATGCTGTTGATGACGACCCTGTTGATGACGACCCTGTTGATGGCGACCCTGTTGATGCTGTTGATGACGACCCTGTTGATGACGACCCTGTTGATGACGACCCTGCTGATGCTGTTGATGACGACCCTGTTGATGACGACCCTGCTGATGACGACCCTGCTGATGCTGTTGATGACGACCCTGTTGATGACGACCCTGTTGATGACGAACCTATTACTGCGACCCTGTTGATTGTGAGCCTATTTACTGCGACCTTATTGGTGATGACCCTGTCTATGGCTGTCCCATGATTTAATAAGATTCTGTTGATGGCGGCCCTATTGGCTGCGGACCTGTCTACAATGACCATGTTGACAGTGATACTATTGACGACGACTCTGTTGACGGTGACCATATTGACGAGATTATTTGTATGGTTCTAACCAGGATGAGTGATGCGTTTTAGCAATGGGGTTTTACATGAAGAATTGGTTACTTTTTCTCGTAGGCGATGTTGGCTCTTGTTTGGAACGCGTACCGCCCGTTGTGATTTTTAATTTGATCATTTCCCTTGCCAATATAAGCAAATTGATATTTTAAAAAAAAAAAAAACAATTAACGCCTGCCATTATATGTCCAAGTGGGAACCAGTTAATTTTTTTTCTGTCTACTGACAGGTCATAACAGACTGTGTAACCATCTATACCACAAATGCAAGATCAGCACAACAGATTTATGTGGCCGTGGCACCATTACTATTATAGCAGAATACTTGTTACAGACTTGCCTCCGCAAGGCAACAGACTTATGTAAACGCTGTACCGACATTGTGTTAGCAGAATATTTGTTACAGATGTGCCTGCACAAGGCAACAGACAGAGGATGTAGTTAAGTCCGTTCCAGCTAAACTTCCATGTAGTTAAGTCCGTTCCAGCTAAACTTCCATGTAGTTAAGTCCGTTCCAGCTAAACTTCCATGCGGAGACAACACAGGATGATGATGATGATCAAAGTGATAACATCTGAATATATCATCGATACTCTCTGGGGTTCCGCCAAAATGGCCGACTAGAACGAATGTGTTCTCTTTACGGTGCTCGATTAACGGTTGTTCCTTCCCGAAAGTAATGGCAACCTACGGGAATATTGTGCCTAGAAATTTTCAATGGATTAACCGAACTTTTTCTAGTACCTGGGCAGAGGAGAAGGGGCAGACCAAGAAGACGATGGACTGACGACATTAAAGATAATATGAATACATCGCTAGAAAATGCAAGCCACATCGCCCAAGACAGAGAGAGGTTCAGAGAGTTCATTGGGAAGACAACGTTCTGGAAGGAATACGTCACATGACACTCTCTGGGGTATCGATACTCTCTGGCGTATCGGTTAAGCAGTTTGTCGTGTGCTCAGGAGGTCGCGGTTCAAATCCTGCTCGCGACGTCGTGTTTATACAATATTTCTCTGAGATATCTGGATAATATCGCTTGAAATTACGGAGTTACGTGCGCTATGAGTGATACTCTCTCCCAGATAGTGTGCCGATCTCGTTGAGAGAGATGAGTGTACATATGAGGTAACCCAAATACAATGACGCCAATCCTCTACAATATTAAAACCACAGAACTAAAGCTGGAACTAGAGTTCGTCCCAACACGCCGAGAGTATGGATGGAATTACTGAGAAAGCGTACAACACCGCGTAGGAAATACTTAAAAAGTGCATTTTACCAATTTTTTTTATTTTTTAATCTAGCGCTGAAAAATACATCTGAAACACAGAACAGAGATAATGAAGACAGAGGTTGAGTAACAAAGTAACATCTATTATTTTCTATTGTTTGTTGCTACATCTCTGATTGTAGATTGCTAATTTATTATTTCCACTGAAACCTAGTTTTTGATTTTATAAATTAATGTATTCTTTTCCACTGAAATCCATTTCTTGATTGTATACATTAATGTAATCTTTTCTACTGTAACCTAGTTCTGGATTTTATACATTAATTAATTTTTTTCCCGCTGAAATCTAGTTTTTGATTGTATACATTAATTTATTATTCCCCACCGAATCCAAGTTTTTGATTGTATACATTAATTTGCTCTTTTCCTCCGAAACTTAGTTTTCTTTTTTTTTTGGCCACCGAAACCTAATTTTTAATTGTCTACATAAATTTATTCTTATCCATTGAAACCTAGCTTTTGATTGCATAAAATTGAGTTAAATTGAGTTTTTCCACTTAAACGTAGTTTTATTTGTATAAATTACTTTACTCTTTTTACCTGAAACCTAGCTTTTGATTTTATGCGTTATTGTTCTATTTTCCACAGATACCTAGTTTTTTTATTGTAAACATTAATTTATCCTTTTCCACCGAACGTACAATATTGTCATATTTTCAACTGAAAACTAGTTTTCGATTGTAGGCCTATACATTAATTTGATATTTTCCACCGAAATCTAGCTTTCTAGTGTCCACATTATTTTGTATTATATTGAAATCTTCCAAATTCTATTGAGGTCTCCGAGCTCTTCATGTAGCCTATACTCTGTAAAGACCCATGCTTGTCTATCCCAAAGGCATGGCACATGATAATAGTAGATACGATCATTATAATACTTCTTAAGCTTTGATTATTAAAACATAACAATTCGACCGATAACAACATTTTAACATTGCATAACAACATTTTAACATTACATAACAACATTTTTAACATTTCATAACAACATTTTAACATTACATAACAACATTTTTAACATTGCATAACAACATTTTAACATTACATAACAACATTTTAACATTACATAACAACATTTTAACATTACATAACAACATTTTTAACATTACATAACATCATTTAATATTATATAACAACATTTTAACATTACATAACAACATTTTTAACATTACATAACATCATTTTAACATTACATAACAACATTTTAACATTACATAACAACATTTTTAACATTACATAACAACATTTTTAACATTACATAACATCATTTAATATTATATAATAACATTTTAACATTACATAACAACATTTTAACATTACATAATAACATTTTAACATTACATAATAACATTTTAACATTACATAACAACATTTTAACATTGCATAACAACATTTTAACATTATATAACAACATTTTAACATTACATAACAATATTTTAACATTACATAGCAAACGTTATCTAAATTATATATTATTCTTGCAAAGCGTGGTACATCCTGGTACAACGTATTATCATTCACACTTATTGCCTTCACACTCGTCACACAGCTTATGAATTATGAATAACGGTAAAAAACACACACAAAAACACAAATAGGATACACTTAAAAGTACGTAGGTGCTACGATATATGTAACTAGATATTGACGTGAGAAAAATTGAAGTACAAGGTTGAAAGAGAAGTAAACAACGCTCACGCAAATATCTGGCAGCCCAGAGTAATCAAGCCCTATATTCTAGGTTAACCTTATGTCCGGTTTTCGAAGTTAAAGTTTAGCATACTGTAATTGTTCACATTAAAATGTGCACGACTACTGCAGTTTTTGACTTTAGAATTTTGGGAACATCAGTTTTCGACCTTAAAGTCTAGCCTATTGTAGTTTTCGACCTTAAAGTGTAGCCTACTACAGATTTTGACGCTAAAGTTGAGCGTACTGAAGTTTTTGACGTCAAAATTTATCGCACTGCAATTTATTTCCAACCTGCGTTTTATTCGCCTTTTTAACAACGATATTAGAAATATGATGTGTTTGTTATTTATCTGTTTTAGATTGCACCAGAAGACAACAGATTCAGTGATTTTTGCACTCTTTCAGATTACCATCAGCCAGCGATACATAAAAAGCATTGCCACTCACACAACGAATGCAAAGTCAGAGGTCGATTTTGCACAAGATGAATGACATGAATAAAGGAATCTTCAAAAAACAAGTATATATTAAGCATATAACAAAGTCATCTCTAGAGAACCCATCTACTCATTTGATGCTGCACGGTACAAGGATATGGGTACATAGATAGATAGATAGACAGATAGATAGACAGATAGACATAAAAAACAGACATACAGATAGACAGTTACTCAAATATGTAGAAAGGTAGACAGATAAACAGAAAGACACAGTCAGAGAGACAGACAGATAGATAGATGGATGGATGGAAATATTTTTTTTGGTTTCGGTCCTCAAGAATTACGAAGTGGAGCTCTATAATAAAAATAATACTAAAATCGATCATATTAATATAAAAAATAATATAATATAGGTCTAATAATAATAATAATAATAATAATAATAATAATAAAATCAGCATGAATACATTGTTTCCACATCCATCAATATAATAATAATTATAATAGTAATATAAAGGATCTGTCAATAAACAAAATTATCTGTAAAAAAATAAACTCCTGGTTTACCAGATTTGTGCCCTCTCAGCAGCCTCCTTTATGACAGTGAAACATGGACAACATGCACCAACAGGGACGACTAAACAGCTTTCACATGCGGTGTCTACACAGAATTCTTTGAGTCAGTTGGCAAGACAAAGTCACTAACACTGATGATTTGAGAGAATATGCAATAGCACAGTATTTTCTATACTCTGTGCCGACTCCGGTTAGTTGCAACATTAGGAGGTGACCATAAGTCCGGATTTTGACGTTAAAGGTATGCTTATTGATATTGTTATGACACCATGTCTTGTTTTGCTTTTAAAGAAATATTAGAAGCATAATTAGATTTATTTTTAATATTTATTTTAGATTATACCGGATCCCCGAAGACAACGTATTAAGTGATTTTAGATGAATCAATCAATCAATAAACCCATAACCCTTCAGGGTCGTAGGGGTACCACATTGGATGCTTCAGCACACAGAGTCCTCCAGCGAATTCTATCCTCAGCGATCCGGATGAGCGTGGAAATTTAGATGAATGAAAGATGGCAGAATACAAAATGATTTATTTTAAGGAAAATTGCAGTCTAGAAAGAAATATTTCAGGATCAGCCTCTACATCGGAATAAAAATGTATGCAAAAGAAATATCCATGATACAGATTCATGAGAACATGATTATGTTGCATGACGGGAAAAGATCAGGATTGGTATAAAGACAAAGCAGAAAGTAACAGCAGCTAGTTCAAGGACTCTACGTCTAAGAAGACACAACAACAGTAAACACTGATACAATCGGGTTTGTGATTTCTTGTACCTACTGTGAAATATTCTTTGTGGCTCAGAATTGTCTTGTGAGTCACATCCATCTTCACCATGGATTGTAGGTTGTTTCTTATAGCACAATAATAACATTATCGTTTGGAAATCCGGAAAAGTGTCTAAAACAATATAATAATAATAATAATAATAATAATAATAATAATAATATAATAATATTAACAATAATAGTAGCCAGTCTGACAGCGTCGCAATGGTAAAATATGGAAGACACCAGTCCAAAAAGTGTCGTAATGGTAAAATATGGAAGACACCAGTCCAAAAAGTGTCGTAATGGTAAAATATTGAAGACACCAGTCCAAAAAGTATCGTAATAGTAAAATATTGAAGACACCAGTCCAAAAAGTGTCGTAATGGTAAAATATTGAAGACACCAGTCCAACGTGTGTCGTAATGGTAAAATATTGAAGACACCAGTCCAACATGTGTCGTAGTGGTAAAATATTGAAGATACCAGTTAAAAAGTGTCGTAATGGTAAAATATTGAAGATACCAGTCAAAAAAGAGTCGTAATAGTACAATATTGAAGACAGTAGCCCGAAAAGCGCTGAAAACCATGACCGAGCCAGTCGTTGATGTTGTCACTCCAAGATCTTCTTTTGTTCCCTCTTGTCACATTACATAGTTCAAAGCAAGTCAGGCTTATTTTTGTTTCACTAGAACCATATCCCAAATAATTATATCCTATTATTCATATTATTCAGTAATTCATCAGGGTCAGAGTTGTAGAGTCAGGGTTGTAGAGGTATCACATTGGATGCTTCAGCGCACAACGTCAGGGTCGTAGAGGTACCACATTGGTTGCTTCAGCACACAGAGTTAGGGTCGTAGAGGTACCACATTGGCTGCTTCAGCACACAGAGTCAGGGTCGTAGAGGTACCACATTGGAGGCTTCAGCACATAGAGTCTGGGTCGTAGAGGTAACACATTGGTTGCTTCAGCACACAGAGTCAGGGTCGTAGAGGTACCACATTGGATGCTTCAGCACACAGAGTCAGGGTCGTAGAGGTACCACATTGAATTCTTCAGCACACAGAGCCAGGGTCGTAAAGGTACCACATTGGATGCTTCAGCACACAGAGTCAGGGTCATAGAGGTACCCCATTGGTTGCTTCAGCGCACATAGTAGTAGAGGTACCACATTGGATGCTTCAGCACACAGCGTCAGGGTCGTAGAGGTAACACATTGGATGCTTCAGCACACAGAGTTCTCCAGCGATTTCTGTCTTCAACGATGCCGAATACTGGGGAAAAATCCCATCTTTTATGTTGTCTGTCATTATTTTTATTTGTCCTCCTCTACTTCTTCCACAAACAATTCCCTGCTGTATTGTTTTTGACAATGAATCATATCGGCATGCATGTCCAAACCATGCACGTTTTCGTCGTTTCATTATTGATAGCAATGGTTCTTGTAGACATGCATACATCTCTATTCTATTTCTAATATACACAATTTGTCTTATGCTCCCTACATTAGAATTCGCATGTAATATTTGTACTCGAAGGCCTGTAATTCTCTCTCCATATTCGCAGTGTGTCCAACTCTCACAGCCATACAGCACACAAAAATGAAAATCACTAGTGAGTGAGTTATACAATTTGATTTTCCCTCTATCACTGATGTTGTTTTTCCAAATCAAGTTTAGATTTGACATAGAAACTTAAGTTGTCTCCAACTTTATTTGATTTCCGAGGTATTTGAGTCTTCACCTGCTCAAGTCCATTCAGCAGGATATTTGTCTGTGCTTCTGTGTCTCTGATGGTAACTTAGATTTGACGTTTTCTGCATTGATTTCCATTTCGTACTTACTGGTAACTTTTTCGAACTTTGTTGTTAACTCGTGTAATTCTTGCTCTGACCCAGCTATACGATGAATGTGATCAGCGAAGCGTAAATTGCAAATAGAGCTACCTCGGATCGAGATAGACGTGTTATAGTCATGAAGAGTCTCCTGCATCATGTGCTCTGGGCAAATGTTGAAAAGTGTCAGGAGACATTATACATCCTTTCTGAAATCTCAACAATAACACCATAATGTAAATCTATTCTTAATCATCTGAAAGCTAGTCTTATTTTTCTTCTTCTTCATCTTTAATTCTCAAACTCCCGCTGGATCTGTCATGTAGCAGAACAATGCTCCTACTAGATTTCTAACAGGATGTATTCCTGAGATTGGAAATGCGTTGTGTCGCTGTTATATTTGTGTCAATATCCCGACACAACCGTCTTCGGCGGGTGGTCGTATTTGACATTATCAATCCAAAATTTCATGTTACCCTCTTCTACTTCTACTCTAAATTGTCTTCTGCAGGACAGTCTATGAAATGGGATCACCTCTCATCATAAACCATGAACACGCGTCTCAACACAAACCATGAACACGTGTCTCAACACAAACCATGAACACGTGTCTCAACACAAACCATGAACACGCGTCTCATCACAAACCATGAACAAATGTCTCAACACAAATCATGAACACGTTTCTCAACACAAACCATGAACACGCGTCTCATCACAAACCATGAACAGGCGTCTCATCACAAACCATGAACACGTGTCTCAACACAAACCATGAACACGTGTCTCAACACAAACCATGGTCATGTAAGTTGACTACACCTTTGCTGTGATGTGCTCTTATTGACCTGAAAGAGTATTTATTGTGTTTCGTACATATACGTATTTATTGTGTTTCGTACATATACGTATTTATTGTGTTTCGTACATATACGTATTTATTGTGTTTCGTACATATACGTATTTATTGTGTTTCGTACATATACGTATTTATTGTGTTTCGTACATATACGTATTTATTGAATTAATGCTCTGCATAATGGATGCACAACATTCTGTCAAAATTTGTTTTTAAAATCCTGTATTCTTCTCTCCATCTTCACTGAATTTTTCCACCTCTCACATCCGTACTAAAGAATATATGCAGATTCATAAGCCTTTACGTTGATCTTCACCACCGTACGTGTTCTGCTTCTCCATATATTGTTCAATCTGGACATTGTAGCCGAAGAGACTTCAAGTCTAGGCTGTATCTTTTTTTCAGAGCTTCCACCGCTGCTCACACACGATCCTAAATAATTCAAGTTATTAACTTCCAAGTTGTAGTCAATTCAAAAATATATTAAACCATTTTTGATTTTCATTCCTGAACGGGATAAAAAAACGGAGAGAGTGACTACACTGTCTACCATTTGCCGACAATACTAATTGTAGCTCGTAACTCCATATATTCAGGTGAGAATACCAGAGGATGTCTGAAAAATCAATTTTATTATCAAAACATCGCGAGTGGGATTCGAACCTGTGAGCTCTTAAGTACACAGCGAACGATTTAATCATTACGTCACGGAGATTTCCTATCATCTATGTTCACCATTGTCCTCGATATTAATTTTCATATAATAACTTTTGCAACTTTTTCAACTTTAGAAGTACGTTCTGTAAGTTCTTTCTCACTGCCAGCAATAAGATTTATGTCATCTGTACATCGCAGGTTACACAGAGAGCGGTCATAGATTGAAATTGTGGTTTGATGATTTTGTAGTGTTCCTTGCATGATATGCTCCTAGAATATATTGAATAACAATGTAGCTAATACGCATCCTTGGCAAACTCTTGTAGCAAGTGTTTTGACAAGTCAATCAATTTCTCTGTTAATTAAGACAACACTAGTTGCTACATTGTATACTTCTTCAACAAGGTCTATTAATTTCTGTCAAAATTAAGTTTCTTATAATTTTCTATAAACCTTCGAGTTACACTAGACCAAAGGCCTTACTAAAATCGATAAAGTTGTAATATACCTTGATCTTCTGTGTACTTTCTTAAACTCCTGAAAATAAGTAGAGGATGCATCAATATCATGCTGACTTTGTAGTTTATCAATTATTATTCCGATGTTAAAAATTTGTTCTACAGAATTTTATTCTACAAAATTTGTTCTACAGAACTATTTGTGCGAAAACTTGCATGTTCTTCAGCTATTATTTATTCTTATCTTTATTTCAATATTTGTAGAAGTATCCTGGTTCTTGTTTGGAACGCGTACCCCTCGGTGTGATTAGTTCCCATGATAATGTTTGTCAGTGTATGTTTATCTTTTATTAATTTTAATATAAAATGTATGTAAGTTAGGATTACGGTTATTTATGTATAGCAAAACCTCTCCTAAACCAAACCCTAAGCCTAGCCCTAAAATATTAATAGCAAAATTAATAATTGATAAATATCAATTGGCAAGCATTAACAAGGAAAGTAAGCAAATTAATAATCACATCCTGGGATTTGTTTTCAAAGCCTGTATTCTTAAAGCCACGGGATACGCGTTCAAGACAATAACCATAGCCTTAACTTCATTTTACTTGAATGGGTGATAGGGCTAATAGTTCTACAATATTTGAACAAATCTAAATTATCTTTCTTCGTCAGTGGTATCACTTTAATACCATTATAATGGCCAATTATGTTTTTCGTATATACGTTGATTCTTGCCACTGGTTTCAAATATGTCCGATAAAGAGTGAGGTCGACGCTTTGCACAACTCCTCACTTTAATCAAAATCCCCAGTGCGTCATTTTCACATTCATCACTGTGGTGAGCTGGAGAAGGGTACGCTATCTCAAGGTGGCCAAAAGAAGCGCTACAAGGACTCGTTAAAGAACTCACTGAAAACCTTTGAAATAAACCAAGATACATGGGAAGAACTTGCACAAAATAGATCTACATGGCGTCTACAATAAAAAAGAGCGCACCATCTTGTGAAAATAGGAGAAATGCAGCTCAACAGCGGAGAGCAGCTAGAAAGTCACGAACAGACCAAGATCTGTCTACAGTGGTCATTCCATGTCCTAACTGTCCAAGGACATTTACAGCTCGAATAGGGATCATTAGCCATCTACAAACTATTAGACATGGACATATTTATAACTTAATTTTTGTTTAAAGTGGATTAACAAATGATATTCATCACTTGTGATGGGAGAACACAGATGTACGTTGATAAATTGTTTTCATAATATACATCGGCTCAACACTCCCGTGCTTCAATTCTGCACAAATATTATCTACTCCTGGTAGTTCTTCTACCTTTTAAAAAGTACTTTTAATGGTACCGGTACCTTGGTCATCACAGACGAGTACTGTACCGTGTTACCATAGAGCCGGACAAATATTGCTATCGCCCGTGTGTTGCCGAGGCCCGAAAGGGGAGCAAAGAATAGCAACACTGTTTACCTTCCACGCATGTCATAAAAGGCGACTAAGGAGGTTATGGGATGGAGTTGGCTGTCCCATCCCATATAAGGTCGGTGACCCAAAGCCATGCTGAAGTCGGATGTGTCAGGCCGAAATGCGCAGATATCGCAGCAATGCTGCAAACCATGACACAACACATTCCGTTCTCCGGACTACATCCTGCTAATCTGCAGGACTTTGAGAACGAATGCAGAAGAAGAAGACACAGTTCAACAATATGTTTCTGTAACAATAAGAACATATAGTGGGGGAAAATCCTAGTTCAATAAAGGCAATCATCTTTAACGTACGTGTTGTGAAACAGTTTTTAGTAATCTTAAATGATTAATTTATGTAATTATTCCAAAAACATGATTTAATGATGTACCTGTTACTCCGCCCACGCGCATTGTCAAATCACCTGCCCCAAATTGTACTAAAGCAGGCCGGGGTTCGACACAATTATTCTTTCCTGTTCCTGCTTGTAGTGGATTGGACACTGAAGGACAAATGAACTGTTCTAGACAAGAAGGCGGTGGTTTTTAAGGGTCACCTATACCTCCTACGAGAGTTGTACGTGTCAAACCAACGTGCATATGTCTGTGACAACCATGATTTATTATCAACACTAAGAAAACGGAAGTCATATTTTTGAATATGCACCAAATAATACACACGTCAATTCCCATAAAAAAATCTAAGAAATAAAATTAAAACACTAACTGATCTATGTGGGCAGCACCCCCTCATAAATTTCAAACATTTGATACGGATGTCTTTTTATATTGTCAGCAACAAAACAGTTAACGATGCTGCCGAACAGCACCTGAAATATCTTGGGATAACCTTTGATAGAAGTCTCTCATTTAACAAACACGTCACAAATATGATAACCTTTGATAGAAATCTCTCATTTAACAAACACGTCACAAATATGATAACCTTTGATAGAAATCTCCCATTTAACAAACACGTCACAAATATGATAACCTTTGATAGAAGTCTCTCATTTAACAAACACGTCACAAATATGATAACCTTTGATAGAAGTCTCCCATTTAACAAACACGTCACAAATATGATAACCTTTAATAGAAATCTCTCCTTTAACAAACACGTCACAAATATGATAACCTTTGATAGAAATCTCCCATTTAACAAACACGTCACAAATATGATAACCTTTGATAGAAGTCTCCCATTTAACAAACACGTCACAAATATGATAACCTTTAATAGAAATCTCTCCTTTAACAAACACGTCACAAATATGATAACCTTTGATAGAAGTCTCTCATTAAACAAACACGTCACAAATATGATAACCTTTGATAGAAGTCTCCCATTTAACAAACACGTCACAAATATGATAACCTTTGATAGAAGTCTCCCATTTAACAAACACGTCCCAAATATGATAACCTTTGATAGAAGTCTCCCATTTAACAAACACGTCACAAATATGATAACCTTTAATAGAAATCTCTCCTTTAACAAACACGTCACAAATATGATAACCTTTGATAGAAGTCTCTCATTAAACAAACACGTCACAAATATGATAACCTTTGATAGAAATCTCTCATTTAACAAACACGTCACAAATATGATAACCTTTGATAGAAGTCTCTCATTTAACAAACACGTCACAAATATGATAACCTTTGATAGAAGTCTCTCATTTAACAAACACGTCACAAATATGATAACCTTTGATAGAAGTCTCCCATTTAACAAACCGTCACAAATATGATAACCTTTGATAGAAATCTCTCATTAAACAAACACGTCCCAAATATGATTCAGACGGCTAAAAGAGAAAGATCAGTGTTATCAAGGTTATGGTGACCTTCGACTTGCAGCAATGAGTACTGTTTCTGCTTCTGCAATTGATGGTGCTATCTGTCAGATTATGTCCTCAGCCTACGCTGTCACAGACACAAGTCGATGGATTGGAAAATGTCTAAAATGAGGCAATGAGAGCGGTACTGGGGTGTACTATGGATACACCCATCTCTGCTATGAGATTTCTGCTTGATCTCCCCAGCATTAGAATGCGACATCAGGTAGCACAACGTACGGCGTACCATAAAGTGACAGAATACAACCACCACCCATTACACCATCGTCTAGATGAGTCAAAGGGAAAACGAATCAAGCGTGGCAGATAAAAATGGCAGAGGCTGAAGACACACTGCAAAGAGTACGTGCATTTTAAGAAATAGGAAAGGGCAGTGAATGGGTGGAGGTAGTTACTGAGAATAAATCACTGACTAAAGTAATAATACAAAAAGATAAAGCGCGTCGAAAATGGGCTGGTGTCAGGGCCCAGGTTACAGTGTATAAACTCGCCCAGCTACACTCGAAACTACAAGACATAATTATATACACATATGGCTCCGTTAACAGAAACATAAATAAAAGCGACTGGGGTTTTGTTGCCTACAGAAACGGCGTGAAGTTGGTTGAGAAATCTTCAGCATATTCTACTGTCACATCAAGCATGAGGATGGAGATAGAGGGAGTTACAGCAGCACTTGATTGGTTGATAACTGATACATCAACACGCTAGGTAGTACTCACAGACTCTCAAACATGCTTCACAAGTTTTTTTTAAAAAGTACATGCTAAGAAAAGAATGGTGGGACTTATTGAACAACCTAACTACTAGAGATTTACATGGATATACTGCCCCGGCCATGCTGGAGTCAGAGGAAACGAGAGAGCCGACTTATTGGCAGGCAATGCGGCGATAGACGGCACATTGCTGAGAAGAGATAAATCAGACTTAATGAAGGCAGTAATAAATTCATTTCAAGATGAAGATGATGTCAATGAGGTTGAGAACGTACACATACAAATAATGTCATATATGGGAGTATCTAGAGGTGCGGGAAGGAACAGTAATCTTTTGGAAAGCCCCGAAGATCACGCAGTCAACACCTGATCGGGACTCTCTAAGTCAACATACACTGGAATGGCTGGTGGAACAGAGGGCGGAGCACTTATAGGAACGCACCACGTGCTGTAAAGCTAGTTTCTAATCAAGAATCAGCTAACGATACAGTAAGAAGTCTAAGCGAAAAACCGCGTTGCGCAGTTTTTAGCGCACTGGTTTCGCATATTAATGGTCCTGGGTTCATTCCCCAGTTGAGGCGGGAATGTTTTTCAGATTTCAACGGCTCCCGGGTCGACCCAGCCTTAAAATGAGTACTGGATTAATCCGGGAAGTAAAGACTGCGAGGGAGAGGAGATGGCTACCGTCCTCATTTGCAGAGCCACTGAAATGTGAGATCGACAACATCTCACACCCCTACAGCATTAATAAATGCTACGGGATACTTTAGTGTTTTTTACTAAGCGACAGTGTATGAGACAGAAGAGAAATAACAACCATTCATAGTTAAAAGCAGGAATAATACCATCTCTTCTTACGGTGGCACAATATGGACATACTATGCAATGAGTGCTAGGAGACTAGAGTGATCCCAACTGAGCTGTCTCCCCACGATATTCAACGTCCATCGTTGGGATCAGGTTATAGATGCATCTTTGGTCAGAGAAAGGATATACCTAACAAAGATAATTTTGGTAAGAGAAAGATTGTTTCTTCATTTTGGTGAATTTTTGGTGAAATTTTTGGGGAAATGATTTATTAAAACAATTATAGTTCTGCTTTCTAGTACTAGATGTTACATTATTGTTTTCTAATGGGTGGGGGGGGGGGGGTAGTCATTTAAGCCTTCTTATTTATGGCCTTTCGCGGGAGGAAATCAATTTGGCCCTTTTCAACAAATAAAACAAGGAGTCAGACAGGGATGCGTGATTTCACCAGATCTGGTCTCTTTATACAATGAAAACATTTTTCTTGCAATAGTAGATATCCCAGGAATATCAGTGGGAGGACACAACATAAATAATTTGAGATATGTGGATAACACTGTTCTGATTGCAAAAAGTGAGGAAGACCTTCAAGATTTAATTAATGTAGTAGTCACAGAAAGTAAAGAGGAAGGCCTCTTCCTAAATATCAAGAAAAAAGAAGTAATTGTTATTTAAAAGAAAATAACACACCTTGCAAGATCAAAGTGAATGATATAGTATTAAAACAGGATCACCAATTCAAATATTCAGGTACAACGATTACAGCAGATGGAAGAAGTTCAACAGAAATAAGAAGCAGAATAGGACAGGCAAAACAACATTCAGAAAAATGACAAATATATTGTGTTATATGACCCTGTCATTAGAGGTGAGAAAGAGATTTCTGCAGTGCTATATAACCCCTATACCAACATATGGATGCGAGTCTTGGACAATAAACAAACTGGAAATTGGGAAATTAGAGGCAATAGAGATGTTGTTCTAAAGAAGAATGCTGATAATACCATGGACTGCCAGAAAAACTAATGTAGAGGTGTTGAAAGAGTCAATTGCGAAACGAACATTAATAATGTAAGAAAAAGGCAATCTTCTTTTTTTTTCGCCACTTCATAAGACAGGCAGGTTTGGAAAACATAGTCATAACAGGCAAAACTGAATGCAACAGAGACAGTGGGCGACAACGTGAGAAAATATTAGACAGTTTGACAACCTGGCACGGCAAGGAAACAACAATGACCTTGATACATAATGCTGTAGACAGAGAGCTGTGGAGAGCTATGACCGCCTACGCCAGCCGGCATGGCACCTGATGATGATGATGAGTAAAGTACTATCTATGTTTCCTTCATCGCCAAATAGTGTGCCTAGGACATAAAGCACTGCTCTCGCATCTCGCCACAATCGATGCATCTCTGGCCAACTGGCTGAAAAGGGTATTATATGCTACATGTCCCAACTAAATCCACGCGACAGCATAAATAGACTATCCTCAACGATCAAACCCCAATATGTAGGCTACGAACAATACATGACAATCAATACAAGGTAACTGCGTGAAACGTAACAACAATTAGACTTACGTAAAACACAGGTTTATATATCGTCTCAATGGGACACCATAGACTATATCTAACACTAGTGGGTAATGATGGGCAATGATGAGCACATAAGAAATCATAAAAATTACAATACACAAATCATATTCACACAAATCATATTCAACGTTTCAACCAAAAGGTCTTTATCAAGACACAAACAAAACATTAAAAGACGACGAATAGAAAAATTATCACAACGTCCAACGGAAATATGGATATCATTTCCATTCAATAATATGTTCAATAATAGCCTTCTAAAGGGCACAGTGAAAGAAGACTGGTTGCACAGCTATTTAGTTCCACTACACAAACCTGGGAAGGACCACACCAGGATACATGGCTACAGAATAATAACAATGCAGAATACGATTGGCAAGCTTTTGGAAAAAATTGTGGCCCGGAAGGTATCGTGTTATCTTGAAAGAAATAAGTGTTTACCAACATTGTTAGGAGGATATCGTCCAGGAAAGAAGACATGGCAAAATGCAGCCATATTTGCGCAGGATGTTTTTGAGGGGTTCGATTCGCGCATGGAGACATGTGCGGTCGCAATAGACCTTGAGGATGCGTACAATAGGGTGTCCTTGGATATCTTGATGCACCAGCTGTTAAATCTTGCAGTTAATCCTTTTGTCGTGCGTTGGGTTGGCGCCGCCCTGATGCACAGGGTTGTAGTTCTTAAGTGTGGTAACTGGATATCTACACCAACGGTTATTAGCCCTGGCCTGCCACAGGGATCGCCTCTATCTCCTGTACTTTTCAATGTATACACAGTACATATCGCTGGCAATCAAATCACAGGTGTTGGCAGAACGATGTCATATGCCGATGATATCCTGGTGTATAGACAGGGCAGAAATCGAGAAGAGTGCGTCGTGGAACTACAGAAGGAGCTGGACAGACTGACAAATTGGTGTCGAGATACGGGAGCAGTGGTTAATCCGTCTAAGGCATTCGTGACGTGGTTTTCCTTGAACAATCACATGGTAAAGACACCCATGCCACAAGTTTCGTTGTCCGGGAAAAGTTTAGAAAGAACTAGCACAATGAGATATCTGGGTGTGTTTTTTGACAGAAGCCTGAGTTTCAGGGAACATGTTGACCACATTATCATAAGGGCAGGCAAAGGCTTAGCAGCAATGAAGGTTATGGCTGCTGCGCAATGTGAGCAAAGATTGTTATTTCTTTTGTACCAGGGTTTGGTAGTGGCTGTGGTGGAATATGCACTGGCAATTCTGACTCTTAGCCAAAGTCAGATCGAAAGACTGGATAGAGTCTAGAATGCAGCAATTCGTATCATTCTGGGATGCACAAGAGACACATCGACAAGAGCTATGCGATACCTACTTGACTGCCCAACAGCTGAGCATAGATTACAGTATTGCCGTGCACGGGCGTACCTTCAAATAAATGCAGATAAGGAAAACCCGTTGCATTCCGAAATACAGAAAGTTAAAGGCAGCAGACTCAAGAGAGGAAGGTCGTGGATGGGACGTGCTGAAGATGTAATACAAAGCGTGTGCCGATTACAGGATGTGGCAGTTGGTGCGGAATGGATAGGTCTACCCACAGATTTCGAAACTTGTTTGAGAGTAGTAATATCACTTAGCAGGGAATGCAGAGAATGGTGTCCCACAGCTGTGGAGAAAGAAGTGCAGGCTTTAATCAGTGAGAATACCAAAGAGGGGGATGTGATTATATACACTGATGGATCTGTAATTAGGCATGTTCGCAGTGCTTGGGCCTTTACAGCTCAGTGCGCAGGTAAAACGATCAAGGAGGAAAGTGGTGCCTTTGCGGTCACTACGAGTAGTATGACCATGGAGACTATGGCGGTGACCAAGGCATTTGAGTGGCTACGCACACAGAAAGTAACGCAGGTCTGCATCTTGAGTGACTCTATGAGTATGATTAAGAAGGTACAAGTGGGTCTCGTTCGCGAACAGTGGATTGAGGCCTTGAGAAATGCGAGCTTGAAGGCGGTTACATTTATTTTCGTGCCGGGACATGTGGGCGTTCGAGGCAATGAAAGAGCGGATCAACTGGCATCGTGTGCGATTGTGGCAAAGGGCGATGGGGCAATGGATCGCGCTGACGTTTTGAACTCCTTAAGAGATATAACACGCGAGAGTGAGACGAATGTGGATGATGATTCCTTTTCAATGGCTAGGATTAAAGATCAGGGATTGAGATGCGGTGTTGCTAGAGGTGAACATTTTGGAGGGCGCAGAAGAATGATGGTCAACCAGCATAGGACCGGTACTGTCAGCAGAAGTGTGATGGCGGATACACTCAAGGAGAGATCGGAGCAACTATGGATGTGTCCAGTTTGCAGTGATGATGATCCGACGACTAACTAACTAACTAACTAACTAAGTCATACACCATACCCTCTTTGATAGTCGGTCTGCTGGTTGAGATTCACAAGTCATACACCATACCCTCTTTGATAGTCGGTCTGCTGGTTGAGATTCACAAGTCATACACCATACCCTCTTTGATAGTCGGTCTGCCAAGAGTATATCGCGGTCTTCCGCTTGAGACAGATACTGCTGATATGTAAACATGTTAAGTATCACTACACTCTAAATCAGGCGTGTCAAGCTCAAAAAGCAGCATGGGCCGCCTAAGATACTTTGAGTATACATGCGGGCCGCACAAACAAATCTGAGAAACACTGTAATCTTATTGAAATATATTTAATTAATTTGCACGTCTACTACAACGGCTTTATTGAGTTAATGCCCCACAACCCCAAATATAACAATTGTAATCCAACATTTATTTAAGATCATTTTACTCTTTAATCAGTGTTTTGTCCTGAGGTTTAATGCCCCTTTTTAATGGCAATTTTTTCGTATATCTGGCTGAAATGTATTTGCAGTTCCAACCTTAATCAGGGATGACAAGTGTTCATCGGTCAGTCGTGTTCTCTGGGAAGTATTTGTTAATTTCATGAAGGAAAATAACTGTTCACACACATAGCTGGAACTGAACATTGCCATAATCCTAGTTGAAAACATTCTGAAGTTTGTAAAATTTTCAGGAACGTATGAAAAGAAGCCAGGTATCCCGACTTCTAGATACTTTGTTTTGAGTGTGAAGAATCAGACTGCATTTCTAATAGCTCCATCTGCAAGTTTTCATCTACTTTGACAACATCAAAGTTGAATGGTGCAGAGAATAATGCAAAATGGTATTCAAAAGATAATTAGACTTACGTAAAACACAGGTTTATATTTAGTTTCAATGAGACACGACAGACTATAGCTAAAACTAGTAGGTAATGATGGGCAATGATGAGCACACAAGAAATCATATAAATTACAATACACAAATCACATTCAACGTTTCAATCAAAAGGTCTTTATCAAGACACAAACAAAACATCAAAAGACGACGAATGGAAAAATTATCACAACGTCCAACGGAAATATGGAAATGATATGCCCGAAGGTCAGAAAGTACATAAAAAACATAAATATATGTGGAAACGAAACGAAACCGTCATTTACTCATCTTTTTGTTCGTTTCGTTTCCACATATATTTACGTTTTTCCATTTATCATTGAACAAAAATACTGTAATTCCCATTTTTCTTGAAATACTCGCCTTTCTTCATCAAGTGTCCTTTTCTTCTTAGCTGAAGGTGCTGTAGCAATTTTAAGCGGTGTCAGTTTACGCAGTATAACCGGCATGATTCCACAAGGAACAATTTATTATTGTTTTAAAATTTTAATATGGCAATAGTAAATGTCTGCTACTTTCGGTTAATGTTGCCAATTTTCATAGATGGAAAACCCTTACTAGCTTAAAATAGCCGTATTCTTTTCTTATACGTGGTACCGTGCCAGATATTTGTTTTATACACCCAGTTTAAAGTATTACAACTGCAATTTCTGCCATTAAATGAGACAATTGCAGTATCCTTTGTGCGTGTAGAACACGTGCTTTGCAAAAGGCGGCATGCGGCCGGCGGGCCGTACGTTTGAATACCTGCTCTAAATAAATCACGGATAATAAAATTTGTGTTTTCATATGTCATCGTGATGTGCTCATGAACAGTTAATGTTCTTTACTCGTCGTGTGCTCTGTTGTGTTTGTGATAAATACCTTTAGACGAAACATCTAATTTTATGTGTATCCAACGATTAGCAAAACGTCAGAACCGTGTTTCATTTTCCAACTGAAATGAATATTCAGACACGCTAGAATGGTCATAATAAGAAAGATATATAGCTACCAAAAACTGTTATATTGCTTAGATTCAGCAATAATATAAGACGTACAGAATATTGCTTCAGGGCTTCATGTGACTTGAAGTCTGCGTGTACAACTATGAAGCATGCCATCTACATTCATATTTACTCACCTTCAGCGCCAGTATGACAACCGGGGCCTCATCTTCTATCTAATTCAGGGTGCAATTAGTAGGACCACTGTCATCTTTCCAGGCAGGTTGTAGGTGGCTAGTAAAGAAAGTGGGGGATAGGCTGACAACCGGTCACCTGAGAAAAAAACCATCAATGTCCCTACATCCCTACATGTCTCAATTTTTTAGTCTTCTATCAAATAATCTTCATGGAGGACAAAGAGATGCAGGCTAACGGACATTGCACCGTTGTCTTTCTTTGTGTGGTAGACTTCTAGATGACGGGGAATGCTAAATGTGCCATCACTACGGAAGATGTGCCATCTCTACGGAAGATGTGCCATCACTACGGAAGATGTGCCATCTCTACGGAAGATGTGCCATCACTACGAAAGATGTGCCATCATTACAGAAGATGTACCATCACTACGGAAGGTGTGCCATCATTACAGAAGATGTGCCATCACTACAGAAGATGTGCCATCACTACAGAAGATCTGCCATCACAACAGAAGATTTGCCATCACTACAGAAGATGTGCCATCACTACGGAAGATTTGTCTTCACTACGGAAGATGTGACATCACTTCGGAAGATGTGTCATCACTACGGAAGATGTGCCATCACTACGGAAGATGTGCCATCACTGCGGAAGATGTGTCTCACTACGGAAGATGTGCCATCACTACGGAAGATGTGCCATCACTACGGAAGATGTGCCATCACTACGGAAGATGTGTCATCACTACGGAAGAGGTGCCATCACTACGGAAGATTCGCCATCACTACTGATATGTCAACATATGTCATAGAAGAATTATGCGCTAGTTGACCCATAATTGTATAATATGCTCATGACAGGATGTGTTCAACCGTGGATACTGTCCCACTGGAATGCCTCCCTTCAGGAGCTAAATATACCTTCATAAACCCCTCGTTACACATGTCTAATGTATGCGAGACAATCTTACATGAATCCTGAATTGCACGTCGTTCAGAGTTTGATCATTCTGTGTATGTAAGAATCACATGTGTATGTAAGAATTATCTGTGTATGTAAGAATGATCTGTGTATGTAAGAATCATCTGTGTATGTAAAAATCACCTATGTATGTAAGAATCATCTGTGCATGTAAGAATCATCTATGTATGCAAAAATCACCTATGTATGTAAGAATCATCTGTGCATGTAAGAATCACCTGTGTATGTAAGAATCATCTGTGTATGTAAAAATCACCTGTGTATGTAAGAATCATCTGTGCATGTAAGAATCACCTGTGTATGCAAAAATCACCTATGTATGTAAGAATCATCTGTGTATGTAAGAATCACCTGTGTATGTAAGAATCACATGTGTATGTAAGAATCATCTGTATATGTAAGAATCATGTATGTATGTAAGAGTCATCTGTGTTTGTAAGAATCATATGTGTATGTAAGAATCAACTGTGTATGTAAGAATCATCTGTGTATGTAAGAAGCATCTGTGTATTTAAGAATCAATTGTAAGTTAGTTAGTTAGTTAGTTAGTTAGTTAGTTAGTTAGTTAGTTAGTTAGTTAGTCAGTTAGTTAGTTAGTTAGTTAGTTAGTTAGTTAGTTAGTTAGTTAGTTAGTTAGTTAGTTAGTTAGTTAGTTAGTTAGTTAGTTAGTTAGTTAGTTAGTTAGTTAGTCGTCGAATCATCATCACTGGAAACTGGACACGTAGATAGTTGCTCCGATCTCTCCTTGAGTGTATACGCCATTACACTTCTGCTGATGGTACTGGTCCTATGCTGGTTGACCTCCATTCTTCTGCGCCCTCCAAAATGTTCACTTCTGGCAACACCGCATTTCAATCCCTGAACTTTATTCCTGGCCATTGAAAAGGAATCATCATCACCAGATATAAGATCAATATCATCAGAGAAACGCAAGTTGTAATAGGGCGACGTCGATCGATATAGGCGTGTTGTAGTCATGTAGTGTCTCCTGTATGATGTTCTCTAGGTATGTGTTGAACACCATGGGTGATTGAGATGTCTCCACATTATGCATCCTTGCCGAACTCCTACATTTGTTTTAAAGAACTCTTCAATTGTATTGAGTGATAAAACAACACTATTTGCACTTTTGTACAGTTATATAGCTGTCCACCAATTCCCATCTCAATCACATTTATCAATCCTTTCTCTACACTCTAACGTAAGCCTGTTGTAAGTCAAAGAAGATGGCTGCAGTATGTTGTAATGAAATTCATCAGAAATTTTCTGTGTCAACCTAAATAGTAGGTTTTCTGGGCAACTGTCGTTTCTGAAATCAGTCTGTTCTTATAAGATGTTTTCTGAATATTTCATGTTCATGGTAGTTGATGTTTGAGTTCTCGAGAAATAAGAAAAGTTGCACATATATAATTCATTCTGCCAAATTCTCAAGACATGATCTTAAAATGATGGGTCAGTGGCTTTTGGGTTCATCTGGGGGTTTTGTTACTTTTCAGAATGGGATAGATATGAGCATTTCTTCAATTGTTATACAGTTTTCCATTTCTCCAAGTCATATTTATTAGACTAAGGACTAATTATTTCCTTAATGTGCACTCGTATGTTAGCATTTTGTTATATATTGTATCTGGTCCAGGAGACTTTCTAGGCTTTTATTTCTTCAAACCGTCTAGGAATTCTTCCATAATGAAGTTATCATCATAAATTGATGAGCTAGCAGTACTTTGCTGCTACAGTTGAAACAAATGTTTGTTGCAAGTCATCCTACTGTGTTCACAAGGGCAAAATGCGATTGATGTGTTCTGCCTTTTTCGAGCATTTGTGATTGTTCTACTTTCATGTTATACACGATGACACATAGAGTGCGTTGGCGGCACACGAGGAAACTCAATCACTTTCACGCAATATGTCTCCGAAAAACTATGAATATCTGAATCTGATGACAAGAAAAAAATAACTGTCCTTGACAAATATGGTATTCCTTGCTATTCTGATGCAAATACAGATTTGTTGGGCAGGTCATCTGGTACATATCATTGTCTGTCAAAGGTACTTCTCTCTAGTGAGTTGCAGAAGTGAATGCGAAATATGATCTCACGGTGACCAAAATATGCGCTACAAGGATTCATCAAAGACTTCAGTGGAAACCTTTGAAATAGAGCAAGATACATGGGGAAAACTTGCACAAAATAGAGCTGCAGTAAAAAAAACAACATCAGCATCTTATCAAAAGAGAAAAAATGCAGCAAATTAATAGTAGCTAGAAAGTTAGGGCAAAAAGAAAGACCACAAACCATCTGCATCTATTATACCGTATTCGAAATGTCCAGGGACATTTGTGGCAAGAATAGGGTTTATTAGCAATCTACGAACTCATAGTCAAGGAGATAACTCTAGCTGAATGTGGATGAATCAAAAGGGTATCATCATGTGATGGAAGAACCACCAAATAAACAAAACTTTCATCTATCACATTTGTATCATTTGTACTTCACTTTATTTTCCGGAAAAAAAATTGTTGCCGGATGCACAGGCCTTCTTACAATTTTTCCTTAGATCTAGATTCGCGCTTGTTTTCTTAGATCTAGATTTGAGTATTTTTCATTAGATCTAGACTTGCGCTTGTTTCCTCCAATCTAGATTAGCACATGTTTCTGCATATTTTAAATATTTGGCCTTCTCTCAGTTTTACTTTAGCACATGTTTTGTTCTAAAGGATTTTTGCTTCTTGTGAAGGTGCAATCTCAAGGGCTTCTCTTCCTTTTTTCCCTTAAAGATTACAAACTTGAGTTTCTTTATTACAAAATATTTATAAGATCTCATTCTGTATCTTTGAATGCTTTTTGATGCTGCGTTGACGATGGCCTTTGTTACATCAATAGTAAATATTTCTACATCATTGCTGCTGTTGTTGCAAAGTGAAAAATCAAATGTTACTTGGTATTGTTTAAAATCTGACTTTTCAGAGTTCCAGCGAGTGTCCTGTTTGAAATATGCTCTGTAGGGTGTATTTATGGTGATGTGGATTGGTCATTTCCAATGTCATCAATAATGTGTAGAATACAGGAGTCTATTATATCAGATGAACAGATAGTTATGTCCAATGACTGAGAGATAAATAGCTTCTATAAAGAATTTTTAGTACAGACTTTATATCTTGCAGGACTGACAGTTTTGTTGTTTTACAGAGCTACTCTATAGATCGGTCTGTCCTATTGCGATCTTGGTACCGCTTTACTGCGATATCTACGCCTTATAGTCTCACACATCCGACTTTATCATGGTTTCTGAGTCACTGTGGCCCCATATGAGATGGGACAGCCCATTCAACCCCATAATCATCTTAGCCGCCTCGTACGATATGCATGAAAAACACACTAGACAACAATTATTTCATCTTCTCTAAGTAACCTGGAAAGCAGGTTTTATATTACGGAAACTTAACATGTAACTAAACATGTAACTAAACATGTAGCTAAACATATAACTTAACATGTAACTAAACTTGTAGCTAAACATGTAACTAAACATGTAACTAAACATGTAACTTAACATGTAACTTAACATGTAACTAAACATGTAACTAAACATGTAACTTAACATGTAACTGTAAACAAAGTTTTCCTTTAATTGCAATCAATATTTTGGTTGATAACATTCTATAATTGGAGATAACATGAATCTGTTATCACACATTTAGAAGACAGTTGTGGAAATTATACCAAGGCAGCAGTTGACACATGATTACATGATCACACCTTTATCGTATTGACCTATTATTTTCAGCGGTTACACATCAGCTTGATTGTTACCTATTTTATTCATTGTCCAGTCATTCTGAAGTAAAATTTAGTAACAATACCAATAGTTTCTGCTCTGGTTACTTGCAATTAACTCTTTATCTGTGATGGTTTTCCTGCTCTACCGCAATGTATTTTAGTGTAAGTATACATATCTAGTTCTATCAGCTTACCGGCAGGAGGAGTTTGTTTACTTGGTTGTTTTATCAGCATAAAGGGTTAAGAAACAAAATATCGTGAGAATGCAAACAACTAATCTATTCTTATACTTGATACGCATGTGGTTGCATCTGTGGGTCTCACCAATGGCCCACTAGACAAAACACACATGCAACAGAAAACCTTATTAGATGACATGCCGTTATATTGAGGTTATTTTCTTAGAGAAGCTTCATGGCACGTCATCTATACAATTATGCTTTTATTTTGTTGTTTAAATGTGTTTCATGTTTACCTGAATATATATGTATGCACCCTCTGTGGTTGGGAGGGAGCCAGAGATGTAAAGTGCAGCATTGGGGAGGAGGAAACTGACAGCACTGTTTTTTCCTATGGCTTAGACCCATCATAGAGGCACAGTGACTCAGGACGTGACAATCCTTTTGACTTGAACATTTGGTTGCATGCCTGGACCAATAAAGAAGTTCGGTATAACCAGTAGTCAATTGGTGGCGGGGAATGAGCACAGTGAGCTCTATCTTGGCTACAGTGGCTAGGAGCAGTGCATAGGTTGAAACCTACTTTCCTGGAGGTGTCATAGTTCTTCTCTGACTCTGTCCCGGAGTGGGCCGAAAATCTACAGACTTCCCAGCAATATAATGCCATTTAATGGCATTCGGTCAAAGGACATGAGCCCATGGACCGTTGGATCAGCAACCAACCAACCATTCTTATACTTGATAGGATGCTCTGCGTGATTGAGTGACTTTCGCCTTTAGAAGACCTACTATCAGAATCAAAACAAGCTTTCACGATGATTTTGATTATTTCAGTGTTTTTATTTAGTCACTGTGTATGTACTTTGAGCCGCCTGCTAACGACCACAAATGAAATGCATGGAAATAATCGAGAATTACTTACGAAAGCATGTTTAAATTCTATTCGTGGGTCATCTAAGGACGACAGTCACGGCTATTGTGTATGACCCCTCATTGTGTATGACCCCTCATTGTGTATGACCCCTCATTGTGTATGACCCCCTCATTGTGTATTACCCCTCATTGTGTATGACCCCCTCATTGTGTATGATCCCTCATTGTGTATGACCCCTCATATTGTGTATGACCCCTCATATTGTGTATGACCCATCATTGTGTATGACCCCTCATGTTGTGTATGACCCCTCATTGTGTATGACCCCTCATAGTGTGTATGACCCCTCATATTGTGTATGACCCCTCATTGTGTATGACCTCTCATATTGTGTATGACCCCTCATTGTGTATGACCCCCTCATTGTGTATGACCCCCTCATTGTGTATGCCCCCCTCATTGTGTATGACCCCCTCATTGTACATGACTCCCTCATTGTGTATGACCCCTCATTGTGTGTGACCCCTCATTGTGTATGACCCCTCTTTGTGTATGACCCCCTCATTGTGTATGACCCCTCATTGTGTATGACCCCTCATTGTGTATGACCCCCTCATTGTGTATGACCCCATCATTGTGTATGATCCCTCATTGTGTATGACCCCTCATTGTGTATGACCCCCTCATTGTGTATGACCCCCTCATTGTGTATGACCCCATCATTGTGTATGATCCCTCATTGTGTATGACCCCTCATTGTGTATGACCCATCATTGTGTATGACCCCTCATTGTGTATGACCCCATCATTGTGTATGACCCCTCATTGTGTATGACCCCTCATTGTGTATGACCCCCTCATTGTGTATGACCCCTAATTCATTGTTCTGGGAAGTTCAACGCAGACAATAGTGGCAGGATAATAATTCTTTCATTCACGAGCTTCTGTGAATTCGTTTCTAGGTCATGTTGGAATATGAAAAATGAGCCATCTGACTTGATAGCAATAAAATAAGTAAATTCAAGTAGGAAGCCAGAGGACAATTTTTAAAAATTCTTGAGAGCAACGGGAATTGAACCAGTCCGTTCAACGGCACCAAATCGCCTAGCAACTATTGAACACGCGTTCTTCCGTACTTGACTAACCGCATCTCCAAAAAAAAAGATGCGATTTCATCAAGCCATTCAAACCGTGCACACAAAGTCACCAGAACGGACCGATCGAGACAAGGACTATTACAGCAACAACAAACAGATAGGACATCAGTACAGAAAACAACCCGGTACTGAAAATACGAGGGCTAGGATGACACGAGAAAAATAAAAAGATCGGTGGAGATATTTGTGTGTTCATCATCATTAAGTGCCGTCTCCGCAAAGAAGGTTGGCTGCAAGGTATCTCCGACATCTCCTGTCTCTTGTCTTGATGGTGCACTCTGCTAGACTGTAACCTGTCCAAAATGTGATGTTACTCTTCCACTTGTATCTCTGCCTACCTCTTGCTCGCTTTGACTTTAAACTCACGTAAGGTCTTCAATAAGGTGTCATGTCTTTTAATGTGTCCATAGTATTTTATTTGCCTGATCTTTATTTCTCTTAGTAGTTCTTTCTTCATATTGTCTTTAGCACCTCTTTATTTGTTTTCTTCTCTTTCCATGATGTTCTGCCTATTCTTCAATATACCCACATCTCAAAGGCATCAATTATGTCTTCTAATTGTTTAATTAGTGTCCATGTTTCTGAACCATACATTAATATAGAATAGATGTAGCATTTGATTATTCTCATTTTTAACTTGTTTGTAATTTGTTTAGATATTAATAATTTCCTCATGTCATTGAAGGTACTTTTGGCCATTCCTATTCACCTTTTAACTTCTGTTTCACATCTGCCATCATTTGTGACTATGTGTCCAAGATATTGATGCTGTTTTACTTGTTGTAGTTTCTCTCCATGTATGTTTATGTTTACCTCCTGTTCATCTGTGTCTTTGCTGACTATCATGGTTTTTGTTTTTTTGGATATTTATATCCAGTCCACATTCATTACTTGATTTATTGACTTGATCTATTAGTCTTTGTAGTTCATGTTCACTTTCCGCCAAAAGAACAGTGGCATCTACATATCTCAGGTTGTTGATTGTGGGTTCTTGTGTGTTACCAGTATTTATAAACAAAGCATACTATCAACTGGACACTTAAGAAAACTAATGCAGAAGTTCTCATTGATGCTGTTGTAAGAAGATCAATCATATCAAACATTAGGGGCAGACAGTCAAGGTTTATAGGGCATGTGCTGAGAAGAACACAGCTTGAACGCTTAATAACCAATCGAAAGTTCAAGGGGAGACGAGATATGGGACGACAAAGAGAAAAGTATGGACTAGTATTCTTCTTCTTCTGTGTTCGTTCTAAAACTCCTGCAGATTAGCAGGATGTAGTACGGATAACGGAATGCGTTGTGTCATGGTTTACAGCATTGCCGCGATATCTGCAACTTTCGGCCCGACATTCAGACTTCAGCATGGGACTAGTATTGTGGCACGGTAGAAGCTCACCAACCGAGCTTATTGACAACACAAGAAACAGAGTCGTGGAGAAACATGATCGCCTACACCATTCGGCATGACACTTTATTGATTGATACTATCAACGAGGCACGACGGCAGACGACGTTTCGACAAAAAAATCATTCATCGGAGGGGGACGGCGAATACACGTAGAACATATTATACGAAAACCCGCACATGTTAGACAAGACAGGGTGTAGACAAGAGAATGATAATGAGGGAGATGTGAATGAGTGAAATAATAACGTATTGGTAAGCGTCCTTCATATCTCAGTGTAGAACCCAATATCAGCCTCCTTAATCAGCGACAGAGGTACATATATGAATATTTCGAATATAGACAAAGAAGAGATATTAAACGTAATACGTGATTGTCTGATTGACAAGAACAGCAGGTGGGAGAGATTCCTAGTTCTGAGACTGCATGAATGTATCATTTAACGGGGGATGTGTAGAAATGGGCGATAATGCGGCTACAAAACTAACTCGTGGCGGGAACGATAACCATATATAATGTCTACTGAAAGAGACATAGCACGTATAGGTCTTGCCGGGTGTGATAAACCCAATCCTGAAAACTTGAATATGAGTTTTCGTTGGAAAAAGAAACGAGTTGCAGCTGTGTAAAACCAATGATGTCTTCCAGGAGTGTGATAATACCAAGTCCTGATAGTTTGAATATGAGTTTTTGTTGGGAGAAAAATTTGCAGCTGTAAACAACCAATGATGTATATTTTTGACAAGTCTTCATGAGGTTAACCCTCTCGTTTCTCTCAATTTCTGTGGGTTCTTGAAGTTCATCCTGTGTTTCCCTTATCTCCTACTTTTCTTCATTTTTTACCTTCAACACCAGAGGTCATGTTAGATTGTCAGGCATGTCGTCAGGGCGAAGTTCATTGTCTTCTCCAGATAAAGAGGATGTCCGTAGCTTGTGCCTCAAATCTGAATCCTCTGGCCAGACACGCAGTCTCTGTTGGACAGTCCTGAAGTATGTGTTTGGGGTTTGGATTCCGGATCCATATAGGCATTCATCTGTGTCTGAGATCTTCAGTTGGTAAAGGTGGTCCAACAGTATGAAGTGGTCAATTCTAGGGCGAAATAGTGTGGTCTGTTGATATCTTTGGATGTGATGTATTGCAGTGGCGTAGCGAGGAGGGGCGAAGGTGCGGACCGCTCCAGGCAGCATCATCGGGAGGGCGACACATTTATTTTCGTCCAGTCTTTCACAATCACTGACATATTTTTTTAATGTCACAAGGGCGGAAAATTATGAATTCGCCCCGGGCGCCATTGACCCACGCTACGCTACTGATGTATTGCATCGGGTTTGTCTTCCACTTCCATTTGTTCCTTCAACTTCGATATTCATGTGTTATGTGTTATTGTTTTTGCTCCTCTATAGGACAGTGGGTGACTGTGTCGTTCCATTTCATTACTTGTTCTTGACAGATCATCTGTTTTCTCATTTCCTATGATTCCACAGTGTCAGGGTAGCCATTGAAAGCTAATGATTATTGGATATGTGTGAAATCGTGTCTTATGTGCAGAAACCATCATTTCTGGTGCTTTTAACTCATACTACTTTTGTTTCTTATCAGAGGATTTTTATATTTCTTGATTCTCTTTTCTTTTGTGGGATATTCTCTTCCTCTTTTTTGCAACTCCCAGTGGAAAGGTCATGTAGGTCTGATATTGAAAGCATTTTGTTTACGTGTTTTCATTTATTGAAACCACGTTATCTCGATTTCTTCATTTATTGAAACCACGTTATCTATTCAAAGCAGTTTGTCACAGTGTCTTCATTTATTGAGGGAATTTTATATCGGTATTTTATTTTACTGAAAACACTTTGACTGGGTATATTCATTTATTGAGAATATTCTTTCCCACTGTCTTCATTTACTGAAAACACTTTGACTGGGTATCTTCATTATTGAGAGAATTTCATTTAGTTTTCGACATGTGTTGATAGCACTTTGTATCGGTATCTTCATTTATTGAGAACACTTTTTTCTAAATGTCTTAATTTATTGAGAACACTTTTTTCTAAATGTCTTCATTTATTGATAGCACTTTTACTTAGCTTCTTCATTTATTACAAGCATTTTCTTGGTGTCGTCATTAAAAAAAACACTTTACAGTTTAGAATACATTGTATGTGAAAATCACTTCTTCCAGTAGTTTTATCTTAAAGAGACTATCATCTGTTATGTGTTTTAGAGTTCTGATATCATTTTTATTATCATGGAGAAGGTTTGAAGCATATAAACTAAATTCGCCTTCCTATATCTATTAGTTTGAAACAAAACATTGGTGTGTTATATTTACCATCTCTCCCCTTTTTCAACTTATCATATCTTTCAAGATAAAATAAGTTTGACATATTTAAACCAATTATCATTTATTTAATATCATTATCTGACTAAATGATGTACCTATATCGAACTAGTTAAATGTCCATATTTAAGTTTACTTTGCTAAGCTGCGTAATTGCGTTACATGACTTTATTGAAACTGGGACTATCTTTGTTCTGTTGTCTATTGGTAAGATATTGTTGTAATTAGTGTTCATAACGTTTTGTGAATATTAGATGAAGTATGTGTACAGTAGAAATAACGAGATTGTTTTTTTATTTATTTCCAAAAGGAGATTTCGGAAAGTAATGACAACATACTGAATGTATTTATATCGCGTAGAAAATCACTACAAACAAACAATGATGGACTGATGACTACGTTATGAAGAAGATATGCTAGCATCTGTATGAACGATCGTGATGTCCAATTGCCTTCGTGTTGGTTTGAACATGGCACCAGCTCTGTACTACTGAACAACAAAATCAGACTAAAAATATTTCCAATGTTTCTAATAAGGAGTCCAACATCTACTTGCGCCTTCCATTAATTACTTCAACGAATCTTTGCCAACTGTAAGCCGCGTTCCTCCACGTCAATAATTGTCACGAATTCAGGGACAACCACCCCTGCTTAATTATGTCAGAAGTAATTCCACCCCCCCCCCCATCAATTATTACACAATTTTGCTTTTTTTAGAATGTTCTGCTACAATAGAGATACATCAGGAGTTTGAGAATAAAAGCTGAAGAAGAAGACAATTTTCAATTTGAACTGGTATGTAAAAAACAAATCATTCAGTCAGTTTCTCTTTTGTCAAGTTTAGCACATTGTGTGGATGTCATAGTTCTCCATGCCTGTCGGTCAGTTGCTAGGGATTGCAGGTCTTGTGCATTTATGCCTGTTGATTTTAATTCATAAATGTTCTTATGAGCGTTGTTTTTGGTTTTCCCTGTTTCCTTTTTCCATCTGGTGTCCATATGAAGGCTTGCCGCGGAATTCTGTCTTCCTTCATACTAAGTATGTGGTCGATGTATGTCCAGCGGCGTTTTCAAATGATGTTACTCCGTATTCTTGTTTTGTCTCCTCTCTTAGTATGTCGTTTGATTTGAAGTCTTTCCAATTAGTGTTTGTTATTTTTCTGTGCATCTATTTTGATGGCAACTAACTTCTTATCCATTATTGCGGTAGATTTCCAACTTTCACATCGATATGTCAATGATGGAATCACACTTGCATTGAACAGTAGCAGTTTGATGTGTTTACTAGTGATCTTCTATCTCCAGATGTTTGAGAGTTTGTTAAAGGCGTTGGGGGCGAGAGCTATTCGAGTCTTGATTTCTGAGTTGGTATCACCGTCTGCTGTTATCTTGTTTCCCAAATATACGAAATTTGAAACATTGTTTAGTATATTATCATCTAATTAAATTGATTCTGACAGGCCAGTAAAGTTCATGATTTTCGCTTTATGTGTGTTTATTTGAAGGCCTATCTGTTGTGCACAAAATTTGAGTCTTTCTGTATTTTCTTGGAGATCTTGTTGTGTTGAACTCAGGAGAGCAATATCAGCTGCGAAGGTTAGATCTTCCAGGGTCTTACTGATTACCCATTTGATTCCTAGCTGTTTTTGGCCTGTGCATTTCCTCAGCACCCAGTCAATCGCGATGCAAAACAGTACTGGGAATAAAACACATCCTTGTTTTACTCACGTTGTTACTGGGAACCAGCCGGAAAAGCCACTCTCTGTTTTTACACAGAAAGCCGTATCGGAGTAAAAAGCTTTTATGATATTGATGTATTTCGTCGTAATTCCGTAAAGAGTAAGAATTTTCCAGAGAGATGGTCTGTGAAGACTATTGAAAGTCTTCTGGAAATCTACATAATTGATCAATTAACAATTAGTCATGCAAAATTAGTTAAAAAGGTTACTAGGAAAACCTAACTATGAATAAATTTAGATGAAAAGGTATATACAAAACATGCAATAAAACAAAACTACAATTTTATTCGTATCGGTCCAAATGGGACCTTTTTCAAGAAACTAATAACGTTTAAGCCAAACAAAACCACACAAACTTGATAACTGAGTTTGACAGGGCCATGTTTCAGTTACGTGAAGTATAACCCAGTACCGGATGCAGAAACGCACATTCAGTAAAAGAAAAAAATGCCTTTTTTGTGTGTGCACACTATTGATATTTCTATAGTCTCTACTTCTATTGGTAGCTCCCCCCTCCTCCCCCCTGAGACCAATTTCCTACTCTTCCTTCTCAAACCCCTTCCCGACCCCCTGCCCTCACCACCTCGTCATTACTCATCGTTAGTGCGCAAAAACCACGCATTTTTTCTTTTACTGAACGTGCATTTCTGCACCGGGTACTGGGTTATGTTTCCCGTGAGTGAAACATGGCCTGGTCAAACTCAGTTATCAAGTTTGTGTGGTTTTGTTTGGTTTAAAAGTTATTAGTTTCTTGAAAAAATGTGCCATTTGGACGATACGTCGAAAATTGTCCTGTTTTGTCTTATTACTTGTTTTTTACTGGCTCACTTGCTACAATGGCCCTTGATAAAAATCTGATCTTCGCTGTCCATTTTTTACTTTGTTGCCATGCTGTGTGTGACCATTCGTATGTAAGGAGCTCGGACCAGACGCTGCCTCAGTTAAGTTTATTGTACTATTCTACTCTCATATATCACCATTATCTGCTCATATTTCGTTCTGCTGTTTGCTCTTCTTCCTCTGTTCCTGCCGCTGTGACCTCTTTATCTCCCTCTCTCCTCTCTCTCCAACCTGATTTCTCGTACCATTTCATTTTACTCTTCCCGTACATTATGATTGTCTGTAATATCCATTCTCTGTTGTCACTTTTGAGGTAAGTATTTTTATTTTTAATTTACTTTTAATTTACTTGCTATTATATCTTTTCCTTTTTCCATCTCACTTTCTTCAGTCTGCTTTCCCCTTCCCACTTACTACTATCTTCTCCCCATAGCTTCTTCTCTCATGTCATACTGCTACATCTTTGCTTCCTCCATTACCTATCTGCTATTATCCTCCTCTCCTCCTTATTATATACCTATTTGTCTCCATGTAAGATTTGTTTTATTGTGGTCGTTTGTTTGTCCTGATGATGGCATTTTAGTCGAAACGTCGTCTGTCCTTGTATCTCGTTGTTAGTTTGTTTAATGTTTTATTTTGGTAACATATCTATCTATTTTTGTATATCTGGATAATAAAAGCAATCATCCACATGGGAAATACAATAGATAAAAAAGAGCAGAGTCTCCATTATTGTGTATATTGAAAGGGGGGGGGTGTCTCAGCATAAGGGGTAATTGTTGTTTTTTATTGATCGAAAATCGTTTTAAACATTGGTTATATTTGTTAATATCTATGGGGAGGATACAGTTCTACAGACATTTGTTAATAATTAGCTCAATAGAACTTATATTTACCCATCAACAAATAAACTACTTGCAGGTTATCAAGAACAACTTTTGTGACAATGGTCAAGTGGCGTAAACTTGTTGGATTTAGACATCTAACGAGACACGACTCACACTCTAAAATTATTTTACAAGGAACAGTCGAGGGTGCAAGGAGAAGAAGTCATAGAAAATCTTGGATTTGTAACATTAAGGAATAGTCTGGAGTAATTTTTCAACACTCTTCTGAATGACTGAGGACAGAGCTGTTTGGAAGGGATTGTATGCTGATGTCTCCAGTGTAACACCCTTACGACCCTGACGGTTATGGCTATTATTATTATTATTATTATTATTATTATTATTATTATCATGGGGAGGATAAACAACGAACACTTCTTCGTATTCTCCTACGTTCGCTCTCTCATAGCCAAAATGAAAGTTCGTAGGGAGCGTAAAGTAGGGACTACACTGTGCTGCTGGTTTACGTTATATTTAACCTTCCGGATCACCACATCCGTTTCCGGTATGCCTTTAATTCTGGTGAGCTTCCCTAGCCCCTGTGACAGCATTTCTATATGTCGTCAGGTGATGAATGTGCAGAATCGTAGATAAGGGATGACTTTGGGGGGGGGGGGGGCGGGGTGTTCAAATCCCGTTCTTAACAAATCTGAACATAACATTTAGTACTATATACATGGCCAAAAGATCTGGAAAAAAACCATTCCACCGTATGATTTTTTTACAATAGGTCGTCAAATTTCCCGTCAAATAGTGAAATTTACGCACGAAAACTAACGAATTACTTTTGTTAAGGTAAAACCACCTCCTAAATGTATTCATATCTACGTCCCTGTGAACGTGTATCGACTCTACGCAGCAACGTTTATCATCAACTGTGCCCTTGGGTGTTACATGGCAAAACATGTACCTTTATGGCGGTAATTGTGAATTTAGGCTTGGACCGACTACGTCTATCTCGCACGATGAGTCCATCTGTCAGTGAACTTGTCTCACGAAATAAGACGCATTGTCCCTCCTAGTTCCCTCGGGTACTGAACCTTCTCTCATTTATGAGCATGGTTCAGATACAAAGAACACTTAACTTGAACAATTCCATTGTGAAACATTGTGTATATTTATTAACAGAGTGCAAAATGATTCATACATTTTCATTTTGTTTTTCAGGTTGACACTTCTCATAGAATTTCAATACACAGTCGTAAGCAGTCGTTGATTCAAACATTTGTTTGAAGCTGTTGGCGTATGCGCATCTCGGTATGTCGAAAGTAACCCCAACGCAGAAGTTTGGATATATCCAGATAAAGCAGTCATCCAAAGTTCGGCCAAGAAAACTGAAAGTTAGTTGTTACGTTTTCTTGTGTTGTTCCGTGCTGGAGTGTTGTTACGTGTTGGTGTGTTATTGCGTATTGTGTTGTTACGTGTTGTTGTATTGCTACGAGTTGGTGTGTTGTTGCGTGTTGTACTATTACGTGTTGTTATATTTTGGTGTGTTGTTTCATGTTGTGCTGTTATGTGTTGGTGTGTTGTTGCGTGTTGGTGTGTTTTGCGTGTTGTGTCTTTACGTGTTGTTTTGTTGCTGCGTGTAATGTTGTTACGTGTTGGTGTGTTGCTGCGTTTTGTGCTGTTAGGTGTTGTTTTGTTGTTATGTGTGTGTGTGTGTTGTTGTTGCGTGTTATATTGATACATGTTCTGTTTTTGCGTGTTACTGTTACATGTTGTTTTGTTACGTGTTGTTGCATGCTGTAGTGTTACGTGTTGCATTGTTATGTGTTGTCTGCTCTCATTGTCTGATCAATTTCTTTATTAAGATTGCACATCATGTGGTCTCATTGATACTGACCAGAAGCAGCAAACAGAACAAGAAGAGATCATTTGAGGAATGAAAAGATTACAAAAACTATTGGAAACACATCTCTGGTTAAATATATATTTAAAAAAACAAACTCAAATGCTTCGGCGAATTAATGAGAATTAACTCATTCTGGCCAACACAAAGAGTATACAATATGAGAATGGACGAATGGAAACAGCAAGCAGCAAAGGAGGATCGAGAAGAATATAGATTGAAGACGTTACCAGCGTTCTGAGACACCACACTGCTACCACACGTAAAGATACCAAACATGTCATAGCCTGGCAACCGATCCTCATATTTCCCCTCCGGTGACAGATAATTTGAACACAATAAATGGAACAAAACAGCAGCTCACATACACATGAATATATCACACAATGTCAGATGGTATGAGCCCATGGACCACTGGATCACCAACCAACCAACCAACACATAGCAGAAAAGGCAGAGACAAGACAATAGACATATAGAATACTGACCCATATTTTCATAAATCTAATATAAAATGTTGTGCAATTCCAGATAAGAACAAAAAACATCAATAAGCATTTATGATAGATACAGATACATTTTAGCAATAAATAAATAAAAATATAGACAAGAACGAATCTACGTTTCGGTACGTTTAGACCTTAATCAAGAAACAAAATGAAATAATATAGATTCTTTAACCGTAGATTTCCATCTAATAACTCTTTGATTTATATATCCTGCTCTTTTCTGGCAACACTTCGCAAAATCACAGTCGTCACTGTTACGACGAGGTACGGGAATCTTCTCTGAAGGCCAATGTATCAAAGTTCAATTCCCGTCTTGTGCTATTAAGTATCCAGATCATTCAGAAAGAAATCATAACTTACGGAACCTAAAATATTGGCTAGAAAATGAGTATCGATAAAAATGCCGAACTTATCATTATGGCCTTAATAAATGCCTTATAAATATATATATATATATATATATATATATATATATATATATATATATATATATATAAAGGATACGCTCTGCAGCTCTGTATTTTGTTATATTTTATACCCATTTCGTAACATACACGAATGAAAATTGCCACACTTATAAAACTTTAAAAAAAAAGCAATGGCGCTAGATTAATTTCGAATTAATGTCCAATTGTCCGATATAAGGTGACCAATGATACGATTGGTTAACCTTTGACCCTCTGACCGAGGCACACAGTTCAAACACATAACGTTAACATTTATTTGTTGAGCCTTGGCTTACAAATAAATATTCTTGAATTTGAATCGTCGTTCAAACTGTTTTAATCAAAATGTTTACTATGCATTCAGAAGTTAAGTATTGTAATATTATACCCCATAGTATGTATGAGAGATCATAAAAGTAAATAAATACTGTCTAAAGGACATATCGATGGCGTATTGATACAAATGACCTTAACCTTTACACGTCACTACCTCACTGACCTTAATATTCCTTGCAACATTACAAGATTTTTATATAAGTAATATTTTGTGCACTTAATGAAGTGAGTGACTGCTGTATTTAGTGTTGAATACCACAGACAGTCACATTGGTTTTTTTGCCGAAATGTATACATGTATAACACAGTAATTGCTACATTATAAGTTTAAATATTCGTGTGTGGTGGTTGTTGTTATTTTTTTTTAAATTTGTTTTGTAAACGTATCATGAAGCTGAAACATATCAAAGTGATCGTCAAATTATAAGAAAAATATTTGCATCTATTGTATTTTTCTGTTTTGTTTTATTCTTGCCCAGGCAACGCCGAGCATTGCTTCTAGTGTGGTATATACTTTACGTGCATCTATAAAGTTATACGAGATATATAATATATTCATTGACAAAATCACGCAAATACGTGTACCATCTAGTTCATAGATGCAACTGGGGTATAACATTGGGGGTTTAATCACTCATGGTAGTTACAATATCTTTATTTTAAAAACAATGGCCATAAAATACGAATAATCACAGCACTCCCCCCCCCCCCTTCATTTCCATTTCTACAGTAAGGCTAACGAAAACTACTAAATTCCACTTAGTTTAGTGAAAAAAAGCACTCAGTTTATTCCCCTCCTTCCCTTATTATCAATACTTTCTGCGGCCATGGGTGAATATTTAACAAATATTGTCCATCAATATTCTCATAGTGAAGTCTTGTTTTCACATCATTCGAGTATATATATAGAATATCTTGTTAAATCTGTATTTTTCAGTGAACACTAGCATTCTAGGAGTAATGTGGTCATTTCACCATGGCCTTAAGTGCGAATTTGTTTAAAAGTGTGAGGGTTGCTTATAAGACACGTTTGTTCCCTTCGTTTCAGTACATCTTTTTTTGAAAATACCATTATATTAACAATCGGTAAGTAACGTATCTTACCAGTATAGCCATTGAAAATTGTTATATATTGCAGTTTGGCACCCTTAAACCATTTGGTATTAATACAGATCATTCATTTATTTAGATTTGGGTGGTGGTGTCTTTGTTGTATTGTCATTCATGTTTCTTTGTCATTCCATTCGTTTTCAGTCACAGTTGTATTATTTAATTTTTATTCCGCTAATATTTTTAATACGTGTTTCTACCACAATACGTGTGTGTACGTGCGTCTTTGTTATCTTGAATATATATGTCGTTAAAAGTCTGGCGTCTAATGCTTTTGTGATAATGGTTTTTTTTTTTACTGTTTGTTCAATGTTTGTCTTGTGTTTTATTGATAAAGACATTATGGTTGAAACTGACTTGTATGTTGTTATCTATATTTATTTTTCATACCCAAATAGTTTCATAGTCGGTTCAATGTAAAGCTGAACAACTTTGTTGTAAGTATAAGTAATGTTCTTATATTGTCAGTAGTTATATCGTTCCTACGAATATCATGGACAGAGAAAAAGAAGAACATGGAAGTTTTGAAATTACTGAAACTAAATGAAGGATGGCTTCTAAATACTATCATAAGAAGGAAGCCATAGTATTTTGGACACTTAAAGCGACATGATGGTATCGAGATGCTGATTCTGGAGGGCAGAGTGCCAGCTGAGAGAAGAAGAGGAAGACTAAGAAGACGATGGACCAGCGATATCGAAGAATGTATGCACATGTCTTTGGCCAATGCAGACCTGCTTGCCCGGGACAGAGAGGCGCTGAGAGCATTCACGACGAAGACAAAGTTCTAGAAATAATATGTCACTTGATATATATATATAGTTTTATCGTAAGCATTGGGGGGGGGGAAGGGGGGAGTGTGATCATGTGTAATAACTTCTTTTGAAGTGATAAATCGAGTCTCCCACCAACCTTTCAGTCATGTGAACTCGTTGGGTATCAATCTTCAAATGTGACGATATTTTACTGCGATTTCCATTGTGGTCACTTTGTTTTTTACTTTGTGTAGACAGCCAATGAAAATCACGGAAAGTAAAAGTCAAATAGTGTCAAGAGCGAGTATAGAAGAAGAAGAAGTAGAAGAAGAAGAAAGAAAGCATAATTAAATCACCAAAATAAAACCATATTATCAAATATTTGGAGAATTGATTTCCTTCCAATAGACAGCAGCCTACACTACGAACGTATCATTTAAATACACTTCATTAACAAATTCATAACTTCTCGTGAGGTTCCAGATAGTTGGAACTTATTACAGTCAATCTCCAGGTAAAATATGGACACAACATGGCTGATTCCTAACTTTCACTACATTTTCAAATTGACCAATAATACCAAAGTGACCACAACATACATTTCATAAATAGTGGTATTTAAAACTGACAAAATTTGTTAACATTTGGCTATTAATATGCAAAACTCTGGTAATCCTGTTACCTATGTCATTCATATTTCAATCTTTCTTGCAGTCCTGGAAACAGAGATGGGCAGTGCTGACCAAAATGAGTAATCTTTCCAGCGAGGAATACGTGGCAAAACTTGATCTGTATGAGAGTGAGATTAAATGGAAGATGAATTCAGCTGATAAGATGACGTTTGTTCTTGAAAACGTATCTGAAATCAAGCCAGCTAACTCAAGGACACACCCATATGCGTTTGAAGTCGTTGAGGTTCAGCCTGTTTTGGTCATAAGTGGAGTGACAGAATTAGATTCTTACAGCTGGAGTCTGTCACTACAGCAAATCTTCACACCGGAAAAGATTGAGGCGAAGAAAGGTGAGATTATTTGGCTACCTGACTGGTCGACTATCTAACTTGCTGAATGACTGAGTATCTGATATACTACTTTAACAAATTGTTAGATCGATAATATGTAGGCATACTCACTGCAGTAAAACTGAAATCCAATAGGTGAAACTTGGAATACTGACCAGATATAGACGTCTGGGACATAGCAATAAGGTTTTGCTAATCACTAGACACACATAATAGCACACACAAATCGACGTTTCGACCAAAAGAACCTTTTCAAGACTACATACACAACAAAACGAGGAGTAGGAACGATACTAGTGACATTCAAATGAAAGAGAAAAATATGGACATGACCCGAGAGAGTTAAAACTAGAAAGTCAGACGTGAAACAATACAAACAGAAAATAGACAGAAAACACTCAAATATCAGTGAGACAAGTATAACAGAGAAATGATGGAACAATATGATAGCTGTCATACGACTGACGGGCATTGATCCCAAAGGATTCAATCTTGCCAAATTATCATATATAGCGGTTGTAAGGCGTCACCGGCTCGATCATGAGAGAAGCACGACTGAATGGCCGTCACCCATAATGGGTAAATCGATGGACCGAGACATCGAAGTGGTTATTAATTTGCAGTGACCCTCACAAAATATTTGATGAATTGATTTCTCTCCATTAGACAGTATACTACGAGTGTAATTATCAATTCACTGACTATAGATGCAATTTGGTCTGCTCTATCATTACCCCGAACACCAGAAAGTGCATAACATTAGAACCGTATTATATTTTTTCATTGGTAGCATATCACATAAGGATGTAGCCATCAATTTAGCATTCTTTGGCTGTATAGATTTTCTTAACAGTATTTACGTACAGTAGTTTGCCATTGTTTTAGGAAAGGTCCCAATGCACAATCGCCTAGACGCGCTCTGCACCACGCCACAACAGAGACGGACAAACACGATTTTATATTAATGAGATTGGAAATATCTATTTCTAACATTTAATAGTATCGACATATATTGCATTACATCCTTTGATATCACCAAATATGGATGTGTCGGGCCATTGGCGCAAATAAAATGGTGACAAAGCACATTTCTATTCTCTTGTCTACATCCTGCTGGAAATCTAGTAGGAACATTGTTTTGCTACAAGAGAGATCTCTGGACAACATCGTGCTGGAAATCTAGTAGTACTATTGTCCGGCTACAAGAGAGATGATGAAGTAATCCTTTTAACTTTGAACAGATAACGCTTGACAACCAATGGCCTTTCTGAAAAACGCACCTGTTTTCTGATAAGTAACCGAGGTGACACCCGAACTCGCATAAGGTTTGCTGTCTTAAAGGCATAATTTTGTTGCGGAGGAAGGAATTAAGGAAGCATATTTAGTATCCGAATTGAGACATTCCAGTGTGCCAGTATCCCATAGTCATCACGACCTGCCTGGAGCGCCAGCATGTGTCTTGATCAACAAATTCATCATATTTTGTCAGATCGGTTGACCCATCTGGAGTGATGGTGTAATTAGCATTTTCCATCATCTATGGGTCTGCCATAAAAGGACAAAGGTGAAATGCTCGTTGGCCTGTATCTTTTCTCGTCAATGAGGACCATTTGGCAGATGACAATATTAAAGTAAGAAATCGAAATAGCATGGAAAATGACACAATTTTGTTACTGATGACAATCTGCGAGCTTCTCTCCCAACTTTCCTTAGTCGCCTCCTACGACCTACATGAAAAGAAGAATGTGACATTCTTCTTTGAACCATGAAATATAGAAGCCAATGAACTGTTGCAACACGAGCGGTGAATCATCTAAAGCATTAACATTTGTACCTTTTAATTTCTTTTGTTTCTTGTTGACATGTTTTCATCTGATATTAATTCTTTTGTTTCTTGTTGCCATTTTTCATCTTATTTTAATCTGATATTAATTTTTTTGTTTCTTGTTGGCATGTTTTCATCATATTTTAATCTTCTATAATTTATTTCGTGTTGGCGTATTTTTATCTTATGTTAATCATTTGAAATATGTCAATATGATTTTGTCTTACAAAACTGCAAATGTTGTGCATGGTAAAGACTGCTACCAAGTGACCATCTCTGCAAACGAGCACTCTGAGAAGTGGAATCTGACTGGTCACTACAACATGACCGTGTCTTCCTCATACATCAGTCTGGAAAGTTACGATGGCGATTGTGTAATCAGCTGGGGTCTAAACACCCTCATGAAGTTCAATGTGAAAGAGAATCCCGTTAAAGGGCAGATGGCTACTTTGGTCATCGAATGTGGGCCGTAAGTATTACTATTTTTCTTCTTCTTTGTTATAAGTCCTTGAGTCCGAAATATATTTAATTATTGAGTCCTTCAGTCCGAGGTATATTTGACTATTGAGTCCTTCAGACATATTTGATTATTCAGTCCTTCAGCCTGAGGTATATTTGATTATGTAGTCCTTCAGACATATTTGATTATGTAGTCCTTCAGACATATTTGATTATTGAGTCCTTCATGCATATTTGATTATGTAGTCCTTCAGACATATTTGATTATTGAGTCCTTCAGGCATATTTGATTATTGAGTCCTTCAGGCATATTTGATTATTCAGTCCTTCAGCCTGAGGTATATTTGATTATTGAGTCCTTCAGACATATTTGATTATTGAGTCCTTCAGACATATTTGATTACTGAGTACATATTAAAAGAAATGGAAATGCTGTATGACCACGAGATGTGATAGATAATTTGTTTTCAGCTTTTATTCTCACACTCCAGCTGGATCTCTCTTGTAGCAGAACAATGATCGTACTAGATTTCCAACGGAATGTAGTCCAGAGAAAGGAAATGCATTGTATCGTCGTTTGATTTGCACTAATGGCCCGACACATCAGTCGTTGATGGTTGATATTCAATATTTAATATTATATCACTGTGCATAGGGTAGAAAACAGAGCTGTCCAGTTCGAGTCATATGATTCTAATGCGTGTAATTCTTGCATGTTGTTGAGACCCATTGTTATGTCCTCTTCGATGGTTGTTCTGCGAATTACTACCATTCTAAGGAATCATCTTTTGGGTTTGCTTGATTGCAAGACTGGATATTTGGAGGATCCAATCATCATTTTGGTGAGACACATATTTCAAACTTTGATGTGAGCTCATGTTGATTATGTCAGTTTGTATGGTCATAACAAAAGTTGGCTGGCCTTGAAGCATCAAATGTTAAACAAAGAGATCTGAGATTGTGCCTGTCCCCTGGCATCATTTCTTATTGGTGACTTAATTTCTGAAGAACATATGTATATAGTGGTCGCATGTGTAAACATGTGTCTATAGTGGTCGTATGGTTAAACATATGTCTATAGTGGTCGTGTGTGTAAACAGCGATAGCTATGATTGTGTTTGTATACAGAAGACTTCAGGTTGTTTTTTTTGTTATTTACTTTTAAATTATGTCCGAACAATTCATTGATGTACCCTATAACACAGCAGCCTTGCTCGCCAGTGTATCATCTCTTTCATTGTCCTCAACACTAGGTAGAGTCTTAGATAGTATAGAGTCCAATGTGCATTGTAAAAATATCCAGGCAATGACCTGTGCCCCCATCCGTGTGTTACTGGGGCTGGATAGGGGAGGGAAGTATAAAACCACTGTTTACCTTCCATTTTACAGGCAGGTTGAAAGAGACTACACCGCCGAAGACGGATGTGTTGGGCTATTGGCGCAAATAAAACGGCGAAAAAACTCGTTTCCATTCTCCGGACTACATCCTGCTTAAAATCTAGTAGGACTATTGTTCTACTACAGGAGAAATCCAGCGGGTGTTTGAGAATGAACACTGAGAAAGCGACTAATGAAGTTTTGGGATGGAGTTGGTTGTTCCATCCCATATATGGTCACAGTTTACAAAAAGTCATGCAGAAGTTAGATGAATCAGGCTGAATTTGTAGATATCGCAACGTGGCTGTAAACCATGACATAACACATCCCATTCCCCGGACTTTTATGTTAATGAACACAGAAGAAAAATATGTATCTCCTCAAATCTTACAACCGGTACAGTCGGATGATTGATCTCTACAATCAAGTGTACAATACACTTTTCTTGTGTTTATGAGATTAAGGGTTCAAATCCTGACTAAAACGCTTAATCATATGTGCAATTTTTTTTTCAAACCTCCATGGGAACTATGGTTTAAGCTACGTATTCTGATACATTTGATAGGAGGATTGGCTAACATTCTGGTTCAGATCGGGCACTGTAATCAATTAGCTATCCTACGCCTATCCTTCTTTATTTACATCTTATGACATATATGGCAAGTCATATAAATCACACTTTGCATCTCTTTCAGTCACCACAACACATGGGCAATATTTTATTTAGGCCTATAGGAACCAACTATCTAATTTATTGTTGTCAGATATTTTCAAAGACTAGCAGTGACCGCCTATATTTTAAGACTTATTTTTTAATAGAAATCAAGCCTTCTTAATGGCTCCTTTGACTATTCCCGTAATTTTCATTGGTAGATATGCTTATATTTTGTGTGACAGCCAATGAAAATAAAGGGAATATTCAAATGATTTATTTTACAAGGTTTGATGCTATCCGGCTCTGTGGCCGCGAGGTACCGAGTTCTATCCCGCCGCAAGCAATTGTGAATCCAGACCATTCAGAAAGCAATGAAAAAAACCTGAACGTATTTATATTGCCTAGAAAATCACTAACAAAGAAATACTGAGTTGATGGTGTAGTTCTGAATAAAATACCATAATAATTTTAAAAAACATTCCTATACGTCTTACATTGCCGATGGTCAAGGTCTAGTCTACAGTATAGAATTGTATGGTAGCACGTTTTGGACATGTATGTCGATATGATTCCTTGTCAAAAACGATACTGCAGGGCACCGTCTAATGTGGAAAAAGCAGAGGACAAATAAAAGCATGGACAGACAACATCAAGGACTTGGACAAGACAATAATTTTTCCCTCCTTCATCCGGATTGTTAAAGGTAGAAGCATCCAATGTGATACCCTACGGCCCATGTGGGTTACGGAATTCTAGGAACTGATAACATTGTGCAATGTGATACCCTACGACCCATGTGGGTTACGGAATTCTAGGAACTGATAACATTGTGCAATGTGATACCCTACGACCCATGTGGGTTACGGAATTCTAGGAGCTGATAACATTGTGCAATGTGATACCCTACGACCCATATGGTTTACGGAATTCTAGGAACTGATAACATTGTGCAATGTGATACCCTACGACCCATGTGGGTTACGGAATTCTAGGAAATGATAACATTGTGCAATGAAAACTAGTGATCAATAAACATGGCATAATCTTAATAAATCACATTAGCTTCAGTAATGAAGTCACATTGTTCACATTAGTATCATTAATGAAGTCACATTGTTCACATTAGCATCATTAATGAGGTCACATTGTTCACATTAGCATCATTAATGAGGTCACATTGTTCACATTAGCATCATTAATGAGGCCAATTTGTTCATTTTAGCTTCATTAATGAGGTCTACTTGTTCACATTAGCTTCATTAATGATGTGTAATTGTTCAAATTTTCATAATTTTTCTTCACAAGGAATGCACCTACAGGACAAGGCTGCTTTCTCTTTCTGTCAAGAGAAGCTCACGACATCCTTGGTGCTATTCGACAATCTATCTGTTTAGCTCTTGCATTGAAACAAAGTACAAGAAATGTTGATTCCACAAGGACTAGAAGCATATCTGCAACCGTCAGCGAAAAAGGTTTAAAGAAACTATTAGATAATTACTCTGCTCCGCAGTTTGTCACAAAGATTAGATCAGATTCTTGCAGTTCTAATTCAGCAGTAAGTGTTGAGTCTCCAATTAATGATAGCAAACTATCGATTTCACCAACAACTTCTAAAGTAACCTCTAGTTTTAGTACAGATATAATTTCAGCTGTAGAGACAAAAGTAAACATTCAAGATGACGACTTTAAAATAACTAGAAAACATGAAAGCATATTTCATGAGAAAGATCAAGAATCTTCTCGAAAGCGTAGCTCTTCTCATCCGGACCCAAATGTCAAAGTTGATAATGGCTACAGCGAAATTAGAAATTTTGAAGAAGGTAGAAATACGGTGCCTAGAAGGATTACTTTAGGTTGCGAACCAAAAGATTTTGATATTGAAATATTGCGATCAGTATCCGATGTGATCGCTTCATTGAAAAACAACAATGACCACATGCATCCTGAACTTGTATCTTTTCAAAACAACGATAAGAAATCTGATATAGATTCAGCGATATCATCAGTGGGGATGTCAGCAGCTAATGATGAGCTTTCAACCAGTGATAACTTGCATATCCCTGGTTCTGATTGCGTAGATGAGCACTGTCCTTGCTTTAGTCGTCGTCGGTCAAGCAGTACACCAGATCTACAAACATACTGGAAAATGCACGCTGCGATGTCCAGATACGAGAATGATTATGAAGATCTGGACGAATTACAAACTTCTGTGCAGAGACTTAACAAAAGAACAGATTTTGACACACCTCCTGAACTTCCAGCCAGACCCTTGTCATTTACTTTCAGACGCAATGCCGATCTTGGTATGAATTCTGCTAGCATAAGGTCTATCTTACAATGGCATGGAAACCCTAATTATGCTGATGCTAGAGACAGGCACGTCTTTGTGTGCACGTGCAAAAACATAAAAGGTGCACGGTCCCGTTCTGCCTCCAGCGGTAACCAATGTACAGCCTGTGGAGGTAAAATAACCGCAGATAACAACAAATCTAGAGCTACAAAAATAGCAAATAACAAACTAACCAAGAGTATGTTCTCGGACATAGACAATATAAATGACATTATTCTTCAGGTACAGAATGTGAAACGTCGAAGATCTTCAGACATCACACCAGTGGCATCGTCATTTTTATTATCCTCACTAAAAGATGATACGACGAGAGATGAAATCAGCAGCGTAAAATCTCAAGGGGAAATTCCTGAAATATTTCAATCAGAGTCTAACGCTCATGAATATTTGATAGACTTACACGGTGAAGACAATTGTAAACTGGCTACCACCACCGCCATTGATATTCCAAAATCTGCAAATAAAAACTCTTCAGATGCACTGATACATTTCTTTTTAGACAATGAAAGTCTGGATTCTACTCCAATTTTAGCCGAAAAATTGTCACTTCGTCCATCATTACATCACGGATCTTTGACAAAGATTAGTTCCAGTTTTCCAAATGTTCCGGACTCAAATGTTCTAGGTTTCGACCTGCCACACACATGGACCTGGCATGGACAGAACATAGGAAAAGGTATTGATAGCTTGGATGCCTGGGGTATTGATACAACCAAGAACGGAAACTCTGGTCACACTACCGATGTGACTAACCCATCTTTCTTTTCAAATCCCTTTTTCTCTTAATTTTCAAAAATTGTAAATAACATTAAAACAGAACCGATAGTTTTCATCTTTCTGATCAAGTAGGCCTATTGGTCTATGTAGCTGCATAAAGCTAGATATACAAGAGAACAGCTATCCAGGGTATCATCAAATGTATATCAGTGATCTTGTATTATCTGTGTCTTGTCCATTATGTCGATTTATATCGTGTCTTGTCCATTCTGTCTCTTGACATCATGTCTTTTCCTTTGTCTCCTGATAGCATGTCTTGTCCATTCTATCCCCTGATATAATCGTGTGTTGTCCATTGTATCTCCTGATATCATCATGTCTTGTCTATTCTATTTCCTGATATTATGTTTAGTCCATCTTGTCTCCTGATATCATGTCTTGTCTATTCTGTCTTCTCAGACCATGTCTTGACAAATCTGTTTCCTGACATCATCTGTGACTAACCCATTATGTCTCAATTGAAACAAAAGACTCATGAAGACGTTTCTTGTTGTAAAAATATATAATATAACACTTGTATATGATTGTATAATATACGTGTACCAACACTTGTATATGATTGTATAATATATTTGTACCAACACTTGTATATGATTGTATAATATACGTGTACCAACACTTGTATATGATTGTATAATATACGTGTACCAACACTTGTATATGATTGTATAATATATTTGTACCAACACTTGTATATGATTGTATAATATATTTGTACCAACACTTGTATATGATTGTAAAATATACTTGTACCAACACTTGTGTATGATTGTTGTAAAATATACTTGTACCAACACCTGTGTGTGAGTGTATAATATACTTGTACCAATACTTGTGTGTATATATATATATATATATATATATATATATATATATATATATATATATAAATAAACCACGCTTAGTAATACATTTCAGGACTTTATGTGTGTCATCCCATGATCGGAATCTTCAATGTGTTTATAATATCTGAGTTTCTCTTTTTTCCTTCCATGATATTCTAAGTATCTTTCCGTAGCATTTCATCTCGAATGCGTTGATCCTCTTTGTCGCTGTTTTCTTAGGGTCCATGTTTCACAGCCGTATGTTGCAACCAGAAAAATAAGTTCTTAGCATTTGGAGTTTCGTTTATATTCTGTTATTTTTTCATAGGTCTTTCAAACTTGTTATTTTACAATGTCATTGCCAATCTTATCCTTATTTCTGACATGCATTCTCCTGCACCATTGATGTTTGCTCCTGCGTATTCAAATTTATCCACACACTCTATCTCGGTATTGTCTATTCTAATTTATGATTATTGTGTTATTATATCTGTTGACATGTTGTTTTTTCGCGTTTAAATATAAGTTTAGTGATTTGCTGTATTTCTGTGTTTTCTTGATTAGTTGTTCCAATCTCTTTATATCATTTGAAAAAAGCACAGTGTCGTCTGCATAGCGTAGTTCAAAACCACTAATGTTTACAGCGTGGCAGTCAGCGTTGTTATGTCTTCTCTCACATTCCTCATTATATTTTCTGCATTGATGTTGAAAAATAGGTATGGGAAGAGTGTGCATCCCTGCCGTACTCCAACCACCATAAAACCACTCTGTAAGATCACTAACTTCACTGCAGCCTTTTAATCTTGGTAAAGTTCCTCTGTTAGATGAATCATATAACTTGAGTAACCCATGTTGTTCATTATCTCCCATAATTTCTGGTGTTGGAAGCTAGCAAACGCTTTTGGGTAATCTATGAAGTACATATGCTGGTCAGTTGAAAATTCCCTACACTTTTGTATAATAAACCTCAAGTTAAGAATGTGCTCTCTTGTTCCTCTGCCCGATCTGAATCCGGCATGTGCTTCATTTATCTCTTATCTCTAATTTTAGTTTGATCCTTTGCATAATGATGTTTAGCATTATTTTACTTGTTTGACAAGGAATATAGCTCGGTAATTTGAGCAAATCTGAAGGTCACCTTGTTTGGGAAGAGGTATATATAATGATTTTTTCCATTCCTCCGGCCAAGTGCTTTCCCATATTTTGCAGCAGAGTTTGTGGTAAATCTTGATTCCGGCCTCGCACCATTTGTGTATGTTTCTGTTGTTCAACCATTGTTGCCTGGAACATTTCCTCTCTAAACTTTTTGTGTATATTATTTCTTCCTTTGTAGGTTATGGTTATTTTTCATATTAATTTATTGATTTGTTTTACTTGGGTCATTGTATATCTCACTGCAGCCTTCCTTCCATCTATGTTTCCCTTCCATTAGTACATTTCCTTGTTTATCTTTCAGCATTTCTAATGATGGTTAAAGTTTGTTGTCTCTTAGGTGTCGTACATTCTCAATTATCATTTTACTGTTACCTTGGTTTTTCTGCTATTTAATTTTAAGGCATATTTTGTTTATGTAATTTTGCTTGGCTTGCCTCATTTTTCTTTGAATATCTCTTGATAGACATATAATTTGCTCTGTTTTTACTATTATTTGTAATGTGTCTTCTTTCTTGAATCATGTTCATAGTTTCTTCCGATATGTACTCTTTCTTCATATTGCTCTTTTTGTGTAGCATGTTCTTTGCACAGTTATTGAAAATCACATATTTTATTTGCCAGTTCATTTGGAGTATATTCTTCTTGTATTTCCAGTAGTTTTACGAATTTGTTTTGAATTTCGATGCTGTATTCTTTCAGTATAAACGTCATATTATGGACTATCCTTAATTGACCACCTACACCAAGCATGAGAGGAGACTTAACATCTTTCATCTAAGATGTCTCCGCAAGATCTTAAACATTAAATGGCAAGACAAAATCACCAACACGGAAGTGTTACGTCACATTCAGCTACCGTCTGCCATGGAAACATTCAGTATAAATAGATTGCGTTGGCTGGATCACGTTCGCAGAATGCCAAACTGCAGCATTCCAAAACAAGAGCTATTTGGGGAACTGGCTGAAGGCCATCGAGCCCACGGTAGACCAATGCTGAGGTATAAAGACATCTGTAAATCCTCAATTAAAGGCGCCTACATAGAATTTAAAAAACTGGGAAAACATGGCCGAAATTCGGGATGTCTGGAGGCAGAACCTGCATGCAGGAAACTGTCATTGTTCAGAAATAGTATGTTTAAAGATATCAAAGAAAAAAGAGAAAGACGCAAACAAAAATCTTCCGTTGCTGTGTTATGATTACTTGAATAAGTCACATTCCTGAGAAAATATTCAAACAAAAATCTTCCGTTGCTGTGTTATGATTACTTGAATAAGTCACATTCCTGAGAAAATATTCAACATATTGCTTCTTCTTATTGCTAAATGACCAGCTGTAAGACGCGAAAGAGCTGTAAGACGCGAAAGAGCCGTAAGACGCCAAAGGTAATACAGATGTCATATTATATCTGGAAATGGTTGAATCATTTTGTTGTCCATTATCAGCTTTTGTGTGTGTCTTATATCGGCAGTCTACCGATTCAAATTTTAATGTGTCATTCCATGGTCTACTAATTCCGAGTTCAATATACGTGTCCTGTATAAATATGTTTTATACATTGGTGATGATATTGTATGCCTCAGACCTTGTGTTATGGGCACGGTCCCTTATATACAGAGTCAGTACCATGACTCCTAATAGAGGAGGCAGGTTTTTGTCATTGCTGGTCAACTCTGACAATCGTTGAATTCATTATACTTTAGTAATAGGCAATCTTTTTCATAGTATTGCTAAAATACATCATGGGGGTTACTATGTCATTCCAATATGCCTGCATCCATGGAATATAGCATTTTGTTATGATTTACTGGTGAATCCTTTAATAATTTGGACATGTTCCCATTGTGTTTTGTACGTGACATCCTGATTATTTGTGTACTTTTTGGCTGGTTACCTCCGTCTTCAGCACCCTGCTTACTTGGGCAGGACTATGTTCCTGCTCAACCACTTTTAATTTATAGCCCCTGATGGCTGAACTAAACCCCATCACCGCTTCAAGGTGCTGGCAGCGATTAGGCATTTTGCTGTGAATTACTGATGAATCCTTTAATAATTAGGCATTTTTCATAGGTTTGAAAGTTATGAATATTGAGGACCAGTATTACGGTATAAGAAATACAAATCTGACACTTGGAATAATTCTGGAACAAGACAACAAAAACATTCATTATGACAAATCTAAACATCTCTAAAAACTGTGTGATGGTAATTTTTTTTTTAAATTAAATTTTTCAAGGTAGCAGGCATCTTAAAATGTGAATACCCAAGGTAATGCAAGGTATTAAGTATGCTCAGGATAATTGGTCAGAAAAGTGTTAATGGACTTGGATTCTGGGAACCTGTTCCAAATATACAATTTGGTGTATGTGAAAGGTTGAGTCAATACAGATGTGCTCGGAGGCAAGAATTCCCAATGTGTAGTCTAAAAGATGTGTAGCAACCAGTCATTCTAAAGAGGGTTCTGTTGACTGAGATACCGCTCCGTATCATAATAAAATGTCATCTCCAAATCGAAGGTTGGTTGCAACAGACTTTCAACATGCTGTTTCTCGCCTTTGTGATACACTCTTATAAAGGTAAGTCCCATGGCAGCAACTTGCCGTCGGGGATGAAGATAACTCTTCATGTACTAAGCCACAGCAACTATTAGGTGGGTGTGGCCCGGTTCCCTTCCTTGCTATATTTACCTTCTCCAACTCATGTGCCAAGTACCCATGTTAAGCTGGATTGACTGTGGCAGCGGTTGTCAGGCGAGAAATCATGACCTGCATTTTTTTGCACTCTTATAAACTACTGGTATTTTGGTGCTATAGTGCGTTCATCAATAGAAAATGAACACCGATCTTGTATATTATCTTCGTAATTAATAAGCGTATAGGCTTCATATTTTGCATGAGCATATTATTTCATAACCACGTGAAAGAATTATCATTAATTATTATCTAGACTGAACGAATTTATTGCAGCAGTCGCTACGAATGTCATTTTTAAGATTATTTTATCTTAAAAAAGTATTTCACAGTAATTGTTAGTATATGCATATTGTTCACTTTTACATGGATAAAAATGAAGTTTTTCAAGCGTAATATTTTTCTTTCGTTGTGTTGAGGTTATATGCAATGACATATAAAGTTAACAGTTAAGCGTTTATGAAATTGTAGTATTATTTACATTCATATTAATTTAAAATAAATGTAAATATAAATTATACTTACCATAGTCATTATCATCACCGTCCTAATATAAACATTGTTAAGTGTTGGTAGTGGTAGTCTCGAATCTTCAATCAAAACTTTTTCTGAGTTCATGTTACAATGTGGGGAAATTAAAAAATGTCCAGCTCTTAATATTATCAGTCCAGACCTTATGTTGGCCACCTCTTCTCTTAAGTTGGTTGAATGAAACGTAACCCATCTTTCTGCCAATGTTCTTCTTCCATTTTAATATGTGGTCTTTACAATTGATCCAGAGTTCATTGTTCAATTTTCTGAACATCATTACATTTGAAGGTTTCATCATTTTCCATTGCCACTGCTCCGTTAATTTTAGTCCAAACAAATTCTATTGGATTTAAATTGTGAATGGTACAGGAGTAGTCTTAGACATCTATGCCCATGCTCCTGTATAATTTAATCAATGAGGAAAGTCTTTGCTCTGTGTACATTCTTTACCAGCAATAGTAACTCTGGTTTCAAGCGCATTTCAGTAAATGGAATATGTTCTTTTTTAAGCCATATTTGGGGTTCACAATGTCGGTGAACGACACCTCGGCTAAAAAGGCGAAAGAGCCAGGGTACATCTCTTCTGGTGAGTTCTTCCTCCTAAGGAACCAGGCTCACGGATGAGAAACGGTTCGTACGTCCAATTACACGAGGCAAGTTCACAGACAGTGGAACACATCGTGCGAGACAGACGTGAGAAAAAACGTCTGGGCGAAGAGTCACACACACGCGTGCCTGGCGACAGATTGGGAGGCTGTCACAGGCTAGGGTAGCCAACCAGAACTGTCAAGGCATGCCGAAATCGGATGTGCTAGGCCTACAAGGTGCATAACGGTAGCACAACGTAAACACGCTCCCGACGGAAACCGCATGGATATCCGTGATGGTTACAATGGAGCGAACGCAAAACAAACAAACAACAAGCCATATTTTTTATCTCTTCCTTAGTAGATGAGGATGTGGGGATCTTATCTTCACATACAATAATATTACGGTATGAAGTGTTGTCCATAACCAGAAAGGAGTGTCTATCTAATGTTTGTTTGTTTTTCGTTCGCTCCATTGTAACCATCACGGATATCCGTGCGATTTCCGCCGGGAGCGTAATTACGTTGTGCCACCGTTTTGCGCATTGTAGGCCTAGCACATCCGATTTCGGCATGCCTTGACAATTCGGATGGGCTACCCTTAGCCTGTGACAGCCTCTATATCTGTCTCCAGGCACGCGTAGTGGAGACTCTTCGCCCAGACGATTTTTTGCTCTCGTCTGACTCGCACGAGGTGTTCCACTGTCTATGAACTTGCCTCGTGTAATTGGACGTGCTGTGCCTGTGCCCATTGGGTACTGAACCGTTTCTCATCCGTGAGCATGGTTCCTTAAGGGGAAGAACTCAACAGGGGAGTTGGACCCTGGCTCTTTCGTCTTCTTAGCCGAGGTGTCATTCACCGACATCGTGTACCCCTTGTCCAAGTTCGAGTCTCACACCACGCGTTTGAGAGCAAGGCGTTCTCGAGCTAAGCGTCCTTGTCCCAATAGCGCCTGAGCCCATCAGGTACTGAACACTTTCTCTATTCAAGTGTATTTCCGATGTAGGAAAACCTGACAGTAGAGTTGGGCCAGGGCTAAATCGTTGTCCCTTTTGTGCCTGAGCGCATCGAGTACGGAACCCTTTCTCTTCGCGAGCATATTTCCGGTTTAGGAAGGCTCGACATTAGAGTTGGGTTAGGTCTTCTTGCTTTACCAAACGCCAATGAATGGGTCTGGGTCTCTGCCTGTAAGGAACACAGGTAGCTAGAAGCTCGTCTCGAGCTGACGGAGCTTGTAGTTCCCCTTTCCTATGAACTTTTCATTTTCTATTTGCAGTTCGCGCTGTTCTGCCCTTTCATTGTTTCATTGTACTCGGTATGAAATATATTTGTCTCTCGCCATGCATCTACCTTTACGTGCATTTTACATTGGCCGCCCCTCCAATGTTCGGACTGGACTGACTAGCTTCACTGTATGTCGACAGTGTCGCTATATGTGGTGCTGCTGGTGGTGTCGGAGGCATTGTCTGTCTCTTGTGCAGTCAAATCTCTTTCCATCTGCTACCTCCACATTCTCGGACACGATCCCCAAATGATTTGGCCAGAATCAGCTCGAGTTGCTGTATTTCTGTTACCAGGGTGCACCGCGTGGAGGTACATTTGGTATCTTGGTTATCTGCTAACCCTGGGTCCGCCTAGAGCAATGCTTTCCCTTTGCACCCCTGTCTATCTAATGATGGAACTACTGTTTCTTCTATCCACTATCTAAATATATGACCATTCATCTCAGCATGGTAGTCTCGCATTGTAGATTTAGAAATGTAAATGACACAATAAAAACATATCGAATATGTGATGCACCTTTGAGTAAACTGGAGTTTAGCAATTATTTTAAAACAATGAAATTTCTAAATAAATGCCTACAGATAAAAGTGATTTCCATACCAAGATTGATCGATTTGATGTGCACAAAAAGGAAAAACAGTTGCATTTTACAGCAATATAATTGCATCACTGATGATTTCTTATTTTATTATGCTTTTAATTGGCCCGCATATTTATACTATGCCTAACAACTAATGAAGAGTTGAAGAGAAAAAATAACTAATAAATAAATAAGACACATGTCCCTTCAATGACAGAAAATATGGTAATTTGTACCGTAAACCCATCAATGTTTATGACAATCAACAAACAAGTATTGTTATCTTAAAAATGACATCCGTTCAGTCTTAGATAATAGTTAATCATAAATCTTTAACATGGTTATGAAATAATCGACTCATGCAAAATATGAAGCCTACACGCTTAGTAATTACGGAGATAATAGACAACATCTGTGTTCAACTATTGATGAATTTCATTATAACTTTTTCGTCACTGTTGAAGGGTCAACAAATCCGATAGAAGAATGATGATACTGTTGACCCAGTTGTGTGTGTTGTGCTTCTTGCAGGAAATAGTAATTCTGGGATACTTGATCACTGGAATGTCTCCCCTCAGGGACTTAACGTACTTTGAAACCAACTTTATATAGGTTTAGTTGTCACCTCAGTTGCACTACTGAGAAGAACCTCTGCTTGTGTCAGACAGGCTACGCGCTGTCCAGAGATGCCTGCTCACAGCTAAAATGATTATTTAATCATCATTATCACACCACAAAAGCTTCCTTATTACATAAAGGACAAACCAGACCTGAACATTAGTCCAGCAGTTAAGTACAATTTATTTGTTCTCAAGGTTCATACAAGCAACACACATACACACACTGTTTTATTGTTTATCAATGCTTAACATAGACATTTCTTTCATTGACTCATGATGGTGATGAGGGGAGTATGAGAGTGTCACTTATTCCTCCAGGATGTGGATTGAGTGATTTTCAGTTTCTCATATTCTTCAGGAATGACTGGAATATAAAACGCTACGGCAAATACACTGGCCCAGAGAAACAGCATTAGAAGAAATACTCTATGGATCTCTGTACGATTTACAAAATACAGTCCAGTTTATAGAAGATACACACAACTTTCAATATAAGCATGTTCCAGGCAAACTAAAGAAGTTACTGACATTCTTCTTTGTAGGGAGATGTTCAGATCTGTCCCTAGTCCCATATGACTTCAACAATGTGGCTGCAGGGTGAAAAAACTTGGCATTCTTCTACTACGGCTGGGAATTTTGCTTGTAAATTTCTTGCAATCTCCAGACATGCTGTAGATAAAATGGTTGATTTTTCTATGACTTTCTTACAATCTCAAGAAATGCTGTACAATCTCAAGAAATGCTGTAGATAAAATGGTTTATTTTCTTCTGAGAAGTCCCTGGCATAGATCTACAACAGGCTTCATCACAATAGAGAGCGTGCTATAACCAGCGCCACATCCAACTACTGTATGTCTCTTTAAGGAATGTATTTCAGGTGGCAGTGTCCCTTGTCTAGCCAATGTAAAATCAAACACTGACACAAGACTTATGACTGAGCAATAAACTGGATATTCTAGTTTTTGTGCCAACTACTTATCAATCTACATGTGAGAACAGGTGATGATTTTCCACCTTCGTAAGCGGACAGCATGGCATTAAGATGGGTCATGTTTCGTTTGACTGCCCATGAATACTTAGATGACGAGTCCAATTCGAGCTCTGAAAGATCCACCAAAGTGCAAACAGGAATGCAGTAGGTCCCAAAAGAGGGGAAAACGGTCCAATCTCACCTTTCTCCCACATCTCTTCTGAATCTCCTGCAATGTTCCACAACTCCCAATACCTACTTTAATCTGACGGCTTCAGGATGGACTGCAGAAAGCTGTACTCTCCAATATAATATATTTGTTATATATTATACAAGAGCCTGGGTCAAACCTGCAGTGCCTGAGCGTTGTCAAGTAGTCCTTGAAGCATTTCCTCTGGTTGAACACTAACAAGGTGGGAGTCCCTCACCATCATTGCAAAGCAACATCAGCAACTACGAAGATACACCTAGCTGCTTGGCAACTCATTTGAATTCTTCACCCGAGATCTGGGAGTCTGACATCGCCTTAGAAATAAGTTCACATAAAGAGTTCAACCTACTTCTAGCCACCTGCTGGATATCTCCATGTTTCTTTGCTTTTTTCTTAAGCTTGCTGTCAGTCGTATTACACACCAAGATTAAACATGAGGCACTGACAACTTTGGTCTGTGTGTCCCTGGTCCTTCAGGTTCTCCCATGTTGTTCTACAGTATTCCTTGAATAGAGCTGATGTATTGTTAGCATTGGTGGGAATAATGTTTCTAATGTTTGGGCACTAATCTCTAATGCCAAGAATCAATCCTGAAGCATTAATCTCTAATGCCAAGAAACAATCCTGAAGCATTAATCTCTAATGCCAAGAAACACTCCTCAAACATTCATCTCTAATGCCAAGAAACACTCCTCAAACATTCATCTCTAATGCCAAGAAACACTCCTCAAACATTCATCTCTAATGCCAAGAAACACTCCTCAAACATTCATCTCTAATGCCAAGAAACACTCCTCAAACATTCATCTCTAATGCCAAGAAATACTCCTCAAACATTCATCTCTAATGCCAAGAAATACTCCTCAAACATTTAACTCTAATGCTAGGAAACACTCTTCAAACATTCAACTCTAATGCCAGGAAACACTCCTTAAGCATTCATCCCTAATGCCAAGAAACACTCAAGCATTCATCCCTAATGCCAAGAAACCCTCCTCAAGCATTAATCTCTAATGCCAAGAAACCCTCCTCAAGCATTCATCTCTAATGCCAAGAAACACTCATCAAGCATTCATCCCTAATGCCAAGAAACACTCAAGCATTAATCTCTAATGCCAAGAAACCCTCCTTAAGCATTCATCCCTAATGCCAAGAAACACTCAAGCATTCATCTCTAATGCCAAGAAACACTCAAGCATTCATCTCTAATGCCAAGAAACCCTCCTCAAGCATTAATCTCTAATGCCAAGAAACACTCCTCAAGCATTCATCCCTAATGCCAAGAAACACTCAAGCATTAATCTCTAATGCCAAGAAACCCTCCTCAAGCATTAATCTCTAATGCCAAGAAACACTCCTCAAGCATTCATCCCTAATGCCAAGAAACACTCAAGCATTAATCTCTAATGCCAAGAAACCCTCCTTAAGCATTCATCCCTAATGCCAAGAAACACTCAAGCATTCATCTCTAATGCCAAGAAACACTCAAGCATTCATCTCTAATGCCAAGAAACCCTCCTTAAGCATTCATCCCTAATGCCAAGAAACACTCAAGCATTCATCTCTAATGCCAAGAAACACTCAAGCATTCATCTCTAATGCCAAGAAACCCTCCTCAAGCATTCATCTCTAATGCCAAGAAACCCTCCTCAAGCATTCATCTCTAATGCCAAGAAACACTCCTCAAGCATTCATCTCTAATGCCAAGAAACACTCCTCAAGCATTCATCTCTAATGCCAAGAAACCCTCCTCAAGCATTCATCTCTAATGCCAAGAAACACTCCTCAAGCATTCATCTCTAATGCCAAGAAACACTCCTCAAGCATTCATCTCTAATGCCAAGAAACCCTCCTCAAGCATTCATCTCTAATGCCAAGAAACCCTCCTCAAGCATTAATCTCTAATGCCAAGAAACCCTCCTCAAGCATTCATCTCTAATGCCAAGAAACACTCCTCAAGCATTCATCTCTAATGCCAAGAAACCCTACTCAAGCATTCATCTCAAATGCCAAGAAACCCTCCTCAAGCATTCATCTCTAATGCCAAGAAACACTCCTCAGGCATTCATCTCTAATGCCAAGAAACACTCCTCAAGCATTCATCTCTAATGCCAAGAAACCCTCCTCAAGCATTCATCTCTAATGCCAAGAAACCCTCCTCAAGCACTAATCTCTAATGCCAAGAAACCCTCCTCAAGCATTCATCTCTAATGCCAAGAAACACTCCTCAAGCATTCATCTCTAATGCCAAGAAACCCTCCTCAAGCATTCATCTCTAATGCCAAGAAACCCTCCTCAAGCATTCATCTCTAATGCCAAGAAACCCTCCTCAAGCATTCATCTCTAATGCCAAGAAACCCTCCTCAAGCATTAATCTCTATTGCCAAGAAACCCTCCTCAAGCATTCATCCCTAATGCCAAGAAACACTCAAGCATTAATCTCTAATGCCAAGAAACCCTCCTTAAGCATTCATCCCTAATGCCAAGAAACACTCAAGCATTCATCTCTAATGCCAAGAAACACTCAAGCATTCATCTCTAATGCCAAGAAACCCTCCTTAAGCATTCATCCCTAATGCCAAGAAACACTCAAGCATTCATCTCTAATGCCAAGAAACCCTCCTCAAGCATTCATCTCTAATGCCAAGAAACCCTCCTCAAGCATTCATCTCTAATGCCAAGAAACCCTCCTCAAGCATTCATCTCTAATGCCAAGAAACACTCCTCAAGCATTCATCTCTAATGCCAAGAAACACTCCTCAAGCATTCATCTCTAATGCCAAGAAACCCTCCTCAAGCATTCATCTCTAATGCCAAGAAACACTCCTCAAGCATTCATCTCTAATGCCAAGAAACACTCCTCAAGCATTCATCTCTAATGCCAAGAAACCCTCCTCAAGCATTCATCTCTAATGCCAAGAAACCCACCTCAAGCATTAATCTCTAATGTCAAGAAACCCTCCTCAAGCATTCATCTCTAATGCCAAGAAACACTCCTCAAGCATTCATCTCTAATGCCAAGAAACCCTCCTCAAGCATTCATCTCTAATGCCAAGAAACCCTCCTCAAGCATTCATCTCTAATGCCAAGAAACCCTCCTCAAGCATTAATCTATAATGCCAAGAAACCCTCCTCAAGCATTAATCTCTAATGCCAAGAAACCCTCCTCAAGCATTAATCCCTAATGTCAAGAAACACTCAAGAATTAATCTCTAATGCCAAGAAACACTCCTCAAGCATTAATCTCTAATGTCAAGAAACACTCCTCAAGCATTAATCTCTAATGCCAAGAAACACTCCTCAAAACTAGCAAAAAACACAAACTAACAATATTTCAGACATATAAAGAGACAATTGTTTAGAAAAGATTAATCATGGAGGGAAAAGTTCCAGGGAAAAGAACAAGAGGCAAGCCAAAACTACGAATGACACATGACAACAAAGACCTTCTGAACATGACATTAGAAGCTGGGCAGCTTGCACAGAAAGGAGAGGTTTACATAGTGGCAGTGCAATGTTCTATAATAGACATGTTACATAGGTAAATAAATGGTGAGAATAACTTATCTCAGAGCAGAACTTAAGTTAAGTTGTGGACAAGTGTTTCAAGGGGGCTTTCCTGCTACACTGTCACCATTGATACGGCAGTGATAAGGTTGACCCAGATTCAGAATATACTTCAACTTATAATTTAGCTGACCCAAACATTTTTGTCAATTTGTTTCCGGCTAGACTAAAGTGAAACTTATGGTTAGGATGTTATTATAATAGATAGCGCAAGGTGACGTGGGTAACAGGTCACAAAAACTTATTTTTTTCCATCACTGGATATCCTTTGTATAATCTTTTTTCACTCGAATACAACCCACTGTACAAGTCTCCTTGGAAAACATCTGGCATACTGACAAAGTAACTGATCCAATGAAATCAAGACCCGGTCAACAAGTCGTAGATGAATACTGATACAACACTTGACTGAACAATAAATCAGTTTCTAACCAATATGCAAACCACTCATCAATCTATGCAATATACATCAGGCATCAATCGCAATCACTATACTATCACATCTAACTCAATATACATCAGGTATCAATCGCAATCACTATACTATCACATCTAACTCAATATACATCAGGCATCAATCGCAATCACTATACTATCACATCTAACTCAATATACATCAGGCATCAATCGCAATCACTATACTATCACATCTAACTCAATATACATGTTTAAACTTTAATATGTCTGGAATCTTCTGGAGATTAACAACTATAAAAGTGGTTGTTGAGTTAGCACAGATGCAAATATCTGGCACAACAATCACAAATACAAACATACAACTGATTGTAGTTGTATAATCTCTAATAATAGCTATTCTTTAATATGGATGTGAGAGCTGGACAATTACAGCAGATATGGGGATGAGAATACAGAGTTTTCAAAACAAATGATATAAATGAATATTATGCAACCATTATACAGAACATAAAACCAACATATATGAGATAGAAAATAAATAGTCTTGCAGGCCAACAAGAACATCTCATGGCAGTGGTGAAGCGCCATAAATTTGTGTGGTTTGGCTACATGATGAAGCACGATTCTCTTCCCAAAAATATCTTGCATGGAACAGTTGAGGGGGGGAAGTAAAATAGAAGTTTAGAGGAAAGTACGGAATGATAATATTAAAGACGGGACAGGATTAATATTCACCACACTCAAACAAAGAACTGATAATAGGCATTGCATTTTGTGGTGCTGTTTCCAGAGTGACACCCCTACAACACTGAAGGGTTATGAGTTTATAACTAAGGTGAGATAAACAGATGACATTATGTGACAGAGATTTCTTATAACTAAGGTGAGATACATAGATGGCATTATGTGAGATATTTCTATGAAAAGTTCAGATATTGTGGTGACAAACAGTGGAAAACATGGTTTTAAATTGAATAGCAACAATGATGTTCATTGCGGAGACCTGAAAGGGGGGGGGGAATAAAAACAATGTGACTTGTCAGGCTCCTAAGAGTATTAGATAACTACAGTTAGTTGGGATTACTTTTTCCACACTCGAAATAAAAATTAAATCAATGTGGTCCACAGAGAGGCCTACTATTTTTACAATATTTAATATAAGATACATAATAGACCTTGAAGATAAATGTTTTTTTTAGGTTCCAGGTGGACCAGAGAAGAAAATTTGCTCTGACAGTGGGACCATGGACAGAAATTGGTTCGAGAACTGCGAATCTTAGTGAGCCAACAACCACTCTGTCGGTTGTGTCAGAGCAAAAGGCACATATATCAGTCTTTAAATGCTGACTCAATTCTATTATCTGGTCTACATCCTGCTAAGAAATGAGTTTGAGAATGAAAGAAGATACACAGTAAATACACAAGACTGAACTCCTAGTAACAATTAAAACAAACAGTTCTGAATCACAGTAAATATTGTACAATTAAAACAAACAGTTCTGAATCACAGTAAACATTGTACAATTAAAACACACAGTTCTGAATCACAGTTAACATTGTACAATTAAAACAAACAGTTCTGAATCACAGTAAACATTGTACAATTAAAACAAACATTTCTGAATCACAGTAAACATTGTACAATTAAAACAATATATATAATTTGTTTAATATAAGTTCCATATACAGTTTTACATGAAGCAAATATAAGATGGAACAAAACGTTTCGACCAAAAGGTCTTTATTAAGAGAAACAAACACAGAAAACAACTGTCTCTATCTTGATAAAGACATATTGGTCAAAAAGTTAATTTTCTCCACAGTTTATTTGCTTGACAGAAAACTATTATCCAACACTTATTTATATTTCCTTCATTTTATATATATATATATATATATATATATATATATATATATATATATATATATATATATATATATATATATATATATATATATATATATATATATATATATATATATATATATATATATATGTATATATATGTATATATATATACTATATGGTGCTAAGTCTTGCAGCAATCTCCCAGCCATGCAATTAAAATAAACGTAAACATTTTTTTAGTGCCTTCAGATATCAATTGTAATAAATTCAAAGAAAGCAGGGCTTTCAAATGCTGCCAAATCTGAATGAAATTTGTATGTGTCATTACATTGTGTGGGAAGTTCTAAATGTAAGAGACTATTAATAGAATTAATTATGTCGTATGAATGTTGCTGTGCTCGAAGAGGGAGCAAATAATAGCAACACTACCTACCAGGCATGTCATAAAACTCAACTAAGGAAGTTTGGGGGATGGAGTTGGATGTCCTATATTGCAGGAAGCTTAAGTGACCTACTAGCTATGCTGAAGTCAGATGTGCCAGGCTGAAAAGCATAGATATCACAGCTAAGCTGTAAATCATGTACAAAGCATTCCATTTTCTGAACTAAACTCTGCTAGTCTACAGAAGTTTACAAATGAATGCAAAAGAAGATGAAGAATTGGCTAGACAATCATATTGCATAAAACAAAATGTATCCTGTGTAATAGATCCTGGTCAGAACTTTAAAACCTTACATAGATCAAATCCTGACATGCATAAGATCCTAGTCAGGGATTTAAATCCTTACATAGATCAAATCTTGGCATAAGAAACTGAATCTTGGATACTAAAAAAGTGAGCAAAGAAAAAATAGAGACCACAAAAACGTTTGTTTTAAAAAGGAATGCTAAAAATTCCAGACGGCTAAAACTAATGTAAATGTTACAGACAGCTAAAACTAATGTAGATGTGCTGATAGAGGCTAACAAAATATGTGTATTTCAATCAAACATACAAAGAAAGTGCATGGCGTTTGTTTAGAACACTGTTCTCAGACTCTCGTGGTCCCTGGTTCAATCCACGGTTGGGACAGGATTTTTTTAATTTTGGGGGTACAATAAAAATCCTTCCTGTACATATCGCGACATATGCTATGGCAAAGAGCCCATAGTAAGCCTGCCTCCACTCCTTGACAGGAAAACATGCAGTAATGAAAATTTTATACAAATGAAGCAATTGTTTCCTTGAGTGTGCAATATGAAGTTTGAGTTAGAACATACAGTGGTAAGAAAAGAAAGACTGCGGAGAAAGACAACAAAGAGTGATGATGCTGGAGAGATTAGAATCCTGTTATCTAGTGCAGAATCAGGGGTCACTTAGTTAATCCCTTCAGCTTTGTAGGGGTGTCATTTTGGAAATATAAAAAATATATCTGCCAATGTCCTCAGTTCTTTGAGCATGGAGAATCCCTAATCCTGCTCATTCTTTTAACATTATTCAACCCTACTTTCCTTTCTTCTCACACTCTCAAATGTCCCCTGCAACAGTTTCAGAAAACGAATCATGCACAAACCACAAGTTTGCACCATTTTTCACTTCTAGAAAATGTTCTTGTTGACATGTAAGAGTATTGATTTTGTTTCTTGCATATCTGTTTTATGTTCTGTAGAATTGATGAACCATACTTGTCTGTACCATTTGTTTTCAACCAGAGTGTACATCACCCATGACAATATTCTGCATATATGACTAGCGGAGATTATGCAAGTGGTAGGTACACTGTGCCTGCCTACACCAACCCAGACCAAAATCTAGCGCAGTCATCTACCCAGTCCCTGGATTGTCCAGCAAGAGTAGCAGATCATATAGCATCTCTGAGATACAAAAGTTAATCATCCCCAATTTTCTTATATATAAATATATTTAACAACTAATACAACATGTCCTATTTGAATACAAAGACCCACCCGCCGAAGACAGATGTGTGAGAGCCATTGGCGCACATCAAATGGCGGCACAATGCATTTCCATTCTCTGGACTACATCCGGCTGGAAATTTAATAGGACAGTGGTCCTGCTACAAGAGAGATCCAGCAGAAGTGAACGCTGAAGAAGAAGAATACACAGTACTCCATTTTTTCTTTGGCATTCTCCCCTTTCTCAAACTCCCACCAGATCACTCTTCAAGCCGGACAATGGTCCTACTAGATTTTCAGCATGATGTACATAGTCGAGAAAAGAAATGCAGTGTGTCGCTATTTTATTTGCACCAGTGACCCGACAAATCTGACCTCAGCATTTGTAACTAAGAAGTTCAAAGTTTTTACATCTTCCACTGAACGGTGGCTGTCTCTAACAATAGCGCTAGAAGAGTCAGACAGCAGCACAAGGCTTGACATATTTTCAGTCCTGTGTCACTATCAATTTAGCCACAGATGACCACTTGACTGCATTTAGCAAGACAAGAGCTCCCAACAATTGCATCTAGTCAATATGTGGAACTGTATCCCAACTCTGGAAGAAAACTTGCAGATTTTGTATACTGGTGTGGGAGTTAAAACACTGGGTAGAAGAAAGCATGAATAGGACTCGGTATCTACACATCACAATGGGGTGAGCTTTCACTAGCAAGCACATTTTGTACTCTTTGAGATGTGCTGGATGAAACTGAGCCTCTATGGGATTGCCTGGAGTAATTACACTGATTACTATCCAATAATGGATTTCATTATATAGTATAGTATATTATTTTATTATACCTATAACAATGAATGTTTCTAAACATGTGTTAATATTTACAATTAATATTAATGACAGTGCAGCTCTGGATTCCTCTCCACTGTGTCATCACCATCATGGGGTGAAATTATACTTCCTAATATCTTCAACAATGGATTGTATTTTTCAAACATTTATCCAACATACAGAACAGATACTACAATGATCAAAAATGTTCAAATTCGCAACAATTCAAACATTTCTAGTTTAATCCATCTCACATAATTCAGAAGTGTAGAGATCAAGTCCAGAAAGAACACCTCACAATTCTATTGCCAGTTTGTCCTTCTCTGGCTACATTCGATCCTGACATTTCTACATTATTATATGCCATGATGGCCTATATGTTATGAACTTTACAAAAATTATGTTGTTTGCTATCTGCCAATTTGCATATTTCAATGCCATGAAACTATTCTGTTTAAACTGTTCTCTTTGTCATTTTATTTCTGCATATACCATCTAATAGTGTCCTCAAAGATAACTTTTTCTTGTTATGAAAGTTGATGTCAGCCATGACCACCACTAAGTCCACACCAGAACAAACGACGAGTTAGATTACCTGCAAAGAGACTTCAAAGGCAGTACTCCGCACCATGCAGACCATCACATTTGACAATCACGTTGATCATAACATTTTTTTCAATGCTAAATCCCCTTTAAAATGGCGGCAGCATGCAACACTTTTGTTCTCCACTGTATAATACTTGAGTGGTGTTATCTTTTGCTTGTACTGCTGAGTCTCAAATCTCTTTCAATTTCATACTGTCGTTGATCGGCTCTGTTCAAGAAAGCTAATCGCTCTGTGTATCTGGGGAAGTAATACAATAAAAATAATAAAAGCATAAATAATAAAGTGTTTAATTCACTCCTTGATGTATTTTGACTTTTTTTAAATCAGACATGCAAGTTTTAACTTATTCAGGATGCAGAAGTATTGTACACATTTACCCATATTTACTTCAGCCATCTCAACAAGGCGCCTGTTAAAAGTACCACAAACAGCACATAACTGTAGCTCCAAGTGACAATCCACAAGGACCTGCATAAAATGTTTGTAAACAAGGCTTCATGTCCCAGTTTCACACCTGTGACCTCTTGATGTTTAACTTTAAGTTATGTTGAATATTGTGTTCACACACCGGATATGCCCTTAAGTATTCAGATCTCAGCTTCAGTAAACCTCTCATGACTATGTGGCTGGCTGTTCCGGCTCTGAGTTGGTTGGGTGTTTTAAAAAAAAATCTTCATGAGATATTCTTCATGTACTATTTTCTTAGTGCTATGCCTATCCTTACTCCCAATTTGTGTATTCTCATTACCGATCCATGCTCATTCAACCCTTCAATCATGCACTCTTTAGAGCCAACCTGTCAACTCACTCATTTCCCTTCACATCCGCGTGTGCCGGAAACAAAGATGAAAATGATTTTGTGCATTGAGATCCAACTCTTAGTCCTTTTCAGACTCCACCTGTCACCTACACACTTCACCTGAGTCAGACCCAGTTCTTAACTTTGACTCCACCTGTCACCTACGTCAGACCCAGTTCTTAACTTTGACTCCACCTGTCACCTACACACTTCACCTAAGACCCAATTATAGCCTCTCCATTGACACCACCGGTCACCTACACACTTCACCTGCTTTGTGACCTCTTGAACATAAGACAAATGACCTATCCCCGATGTCATAAAGATCTCAGCTATTTTTTGTCAATAACCTCCTATCCAATCTGCTTCTGTACAATGATGTTCTTTAAAACCAGAAAAGTGTTCTATTTATTCTATTATTCTCATACTTTTTCCCTTGAAATATAAAGGTATATAATTTCTAACATCGATTTATTTCATGAGTTACTCCTCCTATTTTATTATAAAATATAATAACATAATCCAATTTCCTAGGTCTTAAAAAATGATGTGATTCTATTTCCTAGATCTTTACAAATAATGTGATTCAGTTTCTTATTACTGTACTGAATTCTACCTTAGAGCATCCAGTCAAATCATTGATACCTACCCTTGCTTTCCTTTGTTATAAATTTTGAGATCATGATCAATGCCTTCTTTCCTCTTGAATGATTCCCAGTCAATTTTAGATTTCTCCTGTTTAAATTAAACACAAAATTTTAGATGTAGGGAAGTATTTTGATGTGAAAAAGCATTTTCGGCAATTAGCATCAAATGTCATGCATTCTGTAACTTTAAATTTAAAAAAAAAACTGTTCACATCATTAGGCTGACAGACTAGCCCGAATACCAGATGAACATACTGAACTTGGTGCTCCGACCCAGACAGGTTAGTTGGTTGCTGATCCAGCGGTCCATGTCCTCTGCTCTGTCATCACACAGCCAAGGCACGAACAACATCACTACAACCATGACCTACTTTATATGGGCCAGTGTACTAACCCATTTTATTTCACTGCATAAGGTCAATATGATTATTGTTGTGCCTTTCATTGGTTTGCAAATGCTAGAAATAGCAAAGTATAAGTAAGTGACTAATGACAAGCCTTATTACGGCCAACCCCTTGAAGTGGAGATGGGACTTTGTCCAGCCAACAGAGGCCAACCCCTTGAAGTGGAGATGGGACGTAGCTCAGCCAACAGAGCTTGGAAACTAAGATTGGTCGAGTCAGCCTTGATTGGTGCTGAAGTTGGAGATACCAGGCTGAGAGGCGCACCAGCAACCATGGTATGCAACACGACTGGATAGCATGATTTCACAACTAATGAAAAGCATCGCAATAGGCAGAGTCGCTTAAGGTACTGATGCTGCACACAGGCCAATAAATAGTAGGTCATGTTTTAAATACAGAAACAATTTCTCAAGTTAAATTTCATCGTTCATCAAAAATATTAACACTCAAAACTCAATGTAAATTACTGGGCACTTCTGCATATCTTGGTAGGAACACATGCTGATGGACAAAAAGGCAAACTGTAAACCATGATAAATTTTCTGTTTTCTGGACTACATCCTGTTAATCTGCAGGAGTTTGAGAATGGGAATACAGAAGGTTAGGAACTCTTTCTATTTTTCTCATATTGGCATGGCGTAAAAAGAACATTAGCATAATCCCTGACTATGTCAAGAAATGATACATTGTATGACATAGTTATTGCTAACCAAATTTTGAGACCAGAATCTACATAAACAGTCATTATTCAATGTGGCAAACTAAATATTTCAGTGCAGCAGTGCTACGTTTCTGAGCTTTTTTGTTACAAGAGTCAAAAATGTTGAAATATCTGTAAAGTGTTGAACAATCTGCTTGATGGAACTGAAGTAGTTACATTTATTTCCAGAGTTCATTCTCAAACTCCTGCCAGATCTGTCTTGTATCAAACAAAGGTCCTACAAGATTTCCAGGTCGTAGTTCGGAGATACATCAAACAGAGTTGTATTGCATCACTGTTTCTTCTCTAGTTCGCATTTTAACATCTCTACACACCAAGGACAGTTTTCTTGATAAATGCTTAGGATGCTACTAGAGGTTACTACCCCCTTAGCTGTGGAGGTATTATTAAGGATATGATGAAAAGCCACCGCCATTTTGCGGAGATCCTCTTCTTAGCTTCCCAGGGAAGAAATCTGTCTGGATGCTTATAATAAAACATCCAGATGAATTGTTTCCATGGGAAACTAAGAAAAAGATCTCAGAAAAATGGTGGCAACCCCTCATCGTATTCTTAAGGATATCTCTGCAGCTAAGGGGTTAACAACAGATTAGCTAACTTTTCATCAGCAATCAATGTCTTCTTCTTCAGCCTTCATTCTCTAACTACTGCAGGTTAACATCAAGAACTGAATGAGACCGATTTTTCCTCCCCTGTCCACATCATTGATGATAGATATCGCTGGAGGACTATGTGTTGATGCATCCAATTTGGCACCCCTACAACCCTGATGGGTTATGAGTTTACTGACAAAAAATCGTTAGCACTAGTTAATATAAGTATAAGAAAACTATTAGCCGTGTATAAATACAAGATAATACTTACCAGTGTTCCCATCTTGGATTTTTTGTTAATCTTGTTTAAAACCCCACCCAAACCACTCACAGCTGGCCTCTTAGCTCCGACTCTGAAAAAAGTAAATATTAACAATATGATACTGACAACAGTATATCATCAGTGCCATGACAACTGGAATAAGAGAATGAATCTTCACAACTCTCTATTCTCAGTATTTTATCAGGATTGTTGTTGACTCTTGCCACGATGTCAGATTATCTAATAGTTTCTCATGCTGAAGCCTCAATAGCTCTTATATTCAATTTTTACCTTTTATAGCTATGTTCTCCAGACCTCCTGGTTTCATTATGTGTCCAAAGAATAAAGGTTGTTTCGTTCCAATATTATTCCGCAATCCCAGCCTCGCAGTTGACTCTTTCAGTACCCCCTTGTTAGATTTTCTAACCGTCCATGATACTTTCAGCATTATTTTAGAGGACCACATCTCTTTTGCCTCTAATTTTCCACAATCCTATTTATTTATTGTCCAAGACTTTACAAAGGAAGTGGTAGCATGCCCTATTCAGGATGTAAGAATCATTTATTTTCTGAATGATCTGGATGCACAATTTCTGTGGTGAGATTCGAACCTGGTACTTTGGCAGCGCTATGTACCATGCCACCACAGAGTTTATTAGTGTTGGTTTCCATCAATCCTAACTTGATTAGTTTATACTTTGTTGTCCATTAATGTGGATTTGCATGTCTTCTTCTTCTACGTTCGTTCTAAAACTTCTGCAGATTATCAGGATGTAGTCCGGAGAACGGAATGCGTTGTGTCATGGTTTACAGCATTGCTGCAATATCTGCGCCTTTCGGCCTGACGCATCCGACTTCAGCATGGTTGTGGGTCACTGGCCTTATATGGGACAGCCAACTCCATCCCATAACCTCCTTAGTCACCTTTTATGACATGCGTGGAAGGTAAACAGTGTTGCTATTCTTTGCTCCCCTTTCGGGCCCCCGGCAACACACGGGCAGGATTTGTATGTTAATCCAATTCTGTACTGCCATATGTGAGAATACTTTCCTTTCCATTTTCACTAAAATGGAAGGTGATCTCTAGTCCAGAGGTTCTCAACATTTGTGAGACCATATCCAAAGAAATTCTATATACTCATAATTATACAGTTCAAGGAGAATCTCCAGTCATCATGTTGCCGTGGCCCAGAGGTTGAGAAGTACAGCTCTAAACATGCAAGGGTGCATCACTCAAACAAGAAGCTGACATTTCAGATTATAAATCGATTCATTATGGGAAGACGTGGCCACATTTTAAACAGAACAAACCGAAAATTAAAACTACTTTATTTTATGGAACAGAATAGGGGCAAATAAGCAGTGTTAGAATAAACATTACATTTATTATGTCCATTTGTTAGTGTGCAGCAGACAAATATTGCTGGGAGGGGAGGCAGAATATTTTAGTTTTCAAGAGAAAGGAGCGGGGGGATTACGGTTAGGGGTGTTTACTGTTTGTGTTAGATGTTTAGTTTTTGGGAGCAGAGCAGTTTCACGGTTAGAGACTGTGTTACTGATGTTTGGGAGGGGCATATTTGGGCGGGGGCGGGTGTTGGTGCAGAGCGGATTATAGGGATTGGTGGCTACACAGGTGGCCAGTATCTGCTTATTTCCTACAATACGGCACTGAATGGATTAACGTTGTTCAGGAGCCTAGATTTCCACATGAATTCTGCGAGGTAGCTGTTTAAGTGTTCCGCTGTGTTTCTACCTAACCGTACATCTTTCCCTGTAGCTGGCATGCTTTGTAAACAGACATCTGCAATCACATTAGCCATTTTCTTCTGCAGTTTAGCCAATGGTTCTGTGTATAACATTAAAAAGTTGGGATGTGGACACGTGCCCCATAAAGTACCTAAAAATCTAACATCTGCATGTTGCAGGACTCCAAAGGGAAATAAAGATTAGCAATGCGGTGCATACATATTGTAGGAGGCAACTAAGGAGATTTGAGAGTAGTGTTCCTGTAGAAGATGGATGTGTCTGGCCACCGGTCAAATAAAATGGCGAAATAATGCATTTCCATTCTCTGGACTATATCTTGCTGAAATCTAATATAACCATGGTTCTGCTACAAGAGAAAATCAGCAGGGATTTGAAAACGAAGGTTGAAAAGAAGAGAGTGGTGTTAGCTGTCCTGTTCTATTCACCAAAGTGGTTCCAAAACTATGCTGGTCAGATGTGTCAAACTGAAATGTGCAGATTATCACAGGAAAGCTGTATGCCATGGCACAATACATTCCTTCTCCAGAGTACTGCCTGCTAAACAGCATGAGTTTGAGAATGAAAAGAGAACAAAATAAAAATCTAAGACTATGATAGAGAATTTAAGAAACGGTTCAATCAGTCAAGATTCAACTGTAGAATCTAATGATCTCTACCACCAAAGGCCGTTATCTTCAGATGCAAATAACCAAACTGTCTCAGGACATCCAACAAGGTGGAGTAACAAAGTACTCACTAAGGGGAACTAACAACTATGATAAAGCATTATTGTCCCTGGTAACCTGGATCAAAGACTTTTATATCCTAATTTGCTGCTGCAAGGTCCGGTGGGAAAACTGTCAAAGAATCTGACGGTACCTTCACAACAACTGTAAACAGTTTTAAGATGGAAGCACGGGGTATATCCCCAACAACAGTCCTGCGACATCAGCTATGAAAACTTCTATGTGACCCTACTGACATTGTTTCAATATTTTATTAGTTACCAGTGACAATAATACATTATGAGAGTTGCTAGCGTTTCACTATCTTCTGACTCTGAAATAGAAACAACAGTCTGAGTGCTCATGTACAAAGCTGTCTGCTAGAAACTGCCCTGTTAAAAAACACTGGCAAAGAATACTGTACATTTAAAAGTATTTTAAGTTGATGACTAAGTGTTACCCCAATGACAGTGATGATTGTGTTGAGCTTTCTAATATTATTTCTTGATCACTTTTCTCCTGCTTCATTTGTTCAGCTTTGGCTTCTTTAGAATCAGCATCCACCAGTTTTGTCACCCTGAAAGACCACAAAAACAATGAAGGCACTATTTAACAAACAAATGTGAAATATTAAAACATACGAAGACAATATGTTTTACAAAGGCCAAAGACAGAATACAGCTGAGATGTTCTAGAGACGTTTATTCCCCCAAAAACGGTGCGCCATTAGGCACATAGTTTTACTACAGTCCTACTTTCTGCATAGATATTTAAAGTCCTGACAGCTATCAGGATGCAGTCCAGAAAATGGAATGTGCTGTTATTATTAGTTTGGCTGTTATTTTTGCACCTGCCAATTAAAAGTGTTCAACTGGGTCTGGACTTATGATTCAGGGTGCAAAGAATAGGGCCACTGTCTTCTTTCCAGGCATGTCATAGGAGGAGACTAAGGAAAATTGGGAGATGAGCTGATAACCTGCAACAAAATCACAAACATTGTGGATAAAAAGCATTTCCACTTTTGGGCATGTGGTGACCACTGCAGATGATTTTTTTAATTTTCCTGTGACTTTCTAGCTACTCTCCGCTGTTCAGCTGGTGCGTATCTCCTCTTTTCACAAGGTACTGCATCTTTTTTATATGTAGAGCGCCATGTAGTTCTATTTTGTGCATGTTCTTCCCATGTATATTGGTCTAGTTCAAAGGCTTTCATTGTGGTCTTTTATGAGTCATTTTAGCGCTTCTTTTGGCCACCTTGAGACTGAATACTTTCTGCAATTCACCATAGAGAAGTACTATTGGGCAGGTATTGATGTGCCATAGGTACTACATGACCTGCCCAATGAGTATGTGTCTGCATCAGAATAGTGTCAATCTATTATGCTTTACATGGGAGGTTTCAATGTTCTGTCCTGTACAGGATACACTTCAATTATTATTGTATGAACAAAACACATCGTACACATACAACATTGATACATATACACAACATACAATGTGTATTTTTATTGATACGAAACTCACTTCACTTCCTCCCCTGCAAAGTCAAATATTTTTGTGATGGTTACTTTTCCAGTCTTTCCATTGCCCACATCTTCCAATTTTGTTTTTGAGACACCTTCATTTGAAGATTGAACCTAAAGTTAATGAAAACATTACCAACATAAGTTCATTTATAAAGTATCATACGTTGACAGCTTTATTTTTTTTAAGCAAATAAATTTACAGACTGGTGCACAAAACAGAAATATTAATAGACTAATTATCATATGATGTAACCATACAACTAATAAATTGTATCAATTTGTTAGCACCTAAATATACATACGTATATGTCTAAAAGTTAAAATAAAATGTTGAGTTGTGTGTTTCGTAACATTAATGTGTATAATTAAGCTTTCCTATTAACTTTCTTTTAACCCAGCATGTGACCAACTACGTATTTCTGTGCGTATTTTACGTATTTTCATTTATGTATTACCGCCAACAGGTCAAAATGTTAAATGATCGGAAAATGTAAAAATATATTTTCCCAGGCTATTAATCAGACAATATAAAATAATATCTGTAGACTAAAGATCAGATGATGTACAAAGATAAACTAATGATCAACTTATGGAAAAATGTCTTGACAGACAAATGATCAGCCAATATAAAGATATGCAATGACAGATTAATGATCAGAAAAAGTAATAAGAAATCTTGACAGACTAAAGCTCGAAAGATATGAAACACACAAGTCGTGGCAGACTAATTCTGCGTTCACTCATATGACCACATTAATTTCTTTTATACATGTTGTAGGATGTCTTAGGTCGTTGGGCTTGTTAATGAGTCTTGGAGAGTGTGTTCTATCTCCGTGTCCTTCTCACCAAGACACAACAATCTTCAGCACAGTGTAGCTTGTACAGTAGCCAGGTCCTCTGTCAAAAATATGATGATCTTGTCTCTTCGTGGCTGTATCTGTTATCAGTTTTAGGATGTTGTTTTCAATCAAACAAGTGCTGTAGACAATCATGTTTCTCCACAACTCTCTGTCTCTTATGTTGTTAATAAGTTCATTTGGTGACTTTCTCTTGTGCCATTGCGACAACCCAACCAGAAATTTCTCTCTGGTCTTGATTTTTGCAATTTATATTTAACAATTATTAATTTAATTATTAATGTTTTAGGGTGAGGCTTAGGGTTTGGAGAGGTTTTGCTTTACATAACTAACCCTAGCCATAAATAAATTTATATTAAAATTAATAATGAATAAACATAAACTGATAAACATTGCAAAGGGAAATAATGACATCAGGAGCATGCTTTCCAAACAAGAACCCTTTCTTTCATACTAAGAATATCCCAAACTCTCAGCTGTATGAAATACTGTGAGAGTCTCCTAATCAGAAGGGTCCAACTAGAAAATGTATAAGTGGAGCCTAAAAATGCAAACATTAGTTGAAACACAATGTCAGGAATTGCTTCAAATACTTTATCATATATTAGAGTTATGTATGAGACAGCTTCAACAAGTTTCCGGAATAGTCCACTAGTGTTGGGATGAAAAATGATATATTTACAAGTTCGTAATGACAAAAGGTATGTGACCTTCACATATACCCTCAAAGAAAATATACAGATGTTTATTTGTTTATTGTGCTAGTTGTATCGTCAGAGTTGAAAATGCCCTTGATTGAACAATTTACAAATGTCAAATTCTGTGTTTTGTTTGAGATGTCACCTTCAGGGATACTAATATTGTTCAATAACACATATGGTGATACAGCAATGAAGAAATCACCACAAGTATTTGTGTGATACAAGCGTTTCTGTGAAGGTTGTATTAGTGTCAATGATGATGATGCATTCACATAGTGGATGACTATCAACCTCGATCAACATTGTTTGTGCTGCAGAAGACTTCATGATGAGAAAATCGAATCAGAAGTTGGATTATTTGGAGGTTGCTACAGTATTCTCCCCAATGAACTGCACATGAACCTGTTTGCCAAAATGTTATCTCCTGCAGGAAACCTAATCACTATTCATTCAATCATTTTCCTTTAGCGTTGAAGTTAGCGCATAGGGCAGATCTCTCCATTTCAGTCTGTTCAAGGCTATTCTGTGCAGTTCTTGAATAGTATGAATATTGTTTGTTTTAATTTCTCTAAGTATTATTCTTCTTAGTGTTTCCTTTGGTCTGCCCCTGGCTCTTCTGCCTGTTGGTATCCATGCAAGAAATTGGTGGTGTATTCTGTCATTGTCTGAGCGTAGGACATGTCCAGCAAACTAACTTCTGTTGCACAAATCAGTCAAGACTTTATGACGTTAGTTGATTCAACAATTGTCGAAATTACCCAGAACTGAATAGAGAAACATCCTCCATTGATGGAAGTCATTACCGGAATTCTCTATGACTGATCAAAATTTCAATTTTCTCAACATTATCATATGCGATGAGATCTAATGTTTTTGGTATGATTCTCAGTCCTAATAATGGAAATCTCCTGCATCTTCCTGAACACAGAAATTTCAATCAGACAGTAGCAAAGGAAAAGTTATATTGGAAGTATTTTTATTTCTAGGGTAATGTCTACCATGATTTCATTCCTGAAAGTCCAATGATTATAACAAAAATGTACTTGATATTCTCTGCTGTTCAAGAAATACAAATAGAAGTAAAAAAATCAGAAAAATACAGAACAAACAGTTGTATTATGCCGCATGACAATGTATGGCACATCGCATGACAATGTATGGCACATCGCATGACAATGTATGGCACATCGCATGACAATGTATGGCACATCGCATGACAATGTATGGCACATCACATGACAATGTATGGATGGCACATCGATCCCAACTGGTAATGCAGTACCTTGAAATCATCACAATGTAATTATCTTGGAATAACCTCCCAATTCTCGACCTTGCACCGACTGATTTTTCTTGTTCCACCCACTGAAACTGCCCTGAAAGGACATTGATTCAAGGATGCAGATGATGTTATCAGCAATGCATCAATACAGCTCAGAGGTATCAAATAATGTTTCTAGCAGCTCTATGTCAAACACTGCATGTTTCCCATTAGGGAGGGATTTTGTAGCTGTATATATGTTGGCAAAAGTGTGTAGTTGCCGAAGGGAACTACTCTGAAGAAAATGTAGTGTAGATAATTCTATTGTTATTCATTTCTATAAAATCCACCAATTCCTGAAACTTTTTGAAGCTACCTAGTATGTGATATGTCTTTGAGCCGTTCACTTTGTGCTCAAGGGGTCGCTGGTTCAAATCTGACTTGTTTTCGTTATAAAGTGGATTTTTTTCAGAGACTCCAGATAATTATTATTTGAAACTATGGAGTGTGTGCTATAGGTGGTATTCTAGTCAAGCTTCATCCAACTTCATTGAGGGACGGAATGCATAATGGGGTAACCTGAGTACAATGAAGTCAAACCTCTAATGCCTTTTGAATCCTTTAAATAATGTATATGATCTATAGATTGACTGGAAACATCTCAATCAGAGGCACCTACCCATCAGGTGTGAAGGGCAAATGAATTGTCAAGTCCTGAGTCATTGTGCAGCTATACAAGTAATATTTCTTAATGGAGGTTTAACTTTTATCTGAAAGAAGCATAAGAAAAATCCATCACCTGTGAGGCCAGTGAACCTGAAGTCCCTAGATTCCGAGAAGGTTGCTTAACATCTGCCATAAAACTTGACCACAAATCATCAGATCTTTTTTTCTCTTTCTCTTTTCTTTTACTTTCTTCTTCTAAAGCTATCTGATCTGCAAGCTCCTTCCGTCTTTCAGTCTCCTCTACATTCTCCTCCTCCTTTCTGTCTGTAGCACCCTCAGAAATGGAATCAGCATCTTTCTCAAGTTTTATCCCTCCTCTGCGTTTTCTGAAACACAACAAGAGGACGTTGAACAAATAATTAACCTTACCCACATTATAAATGAGTGTTCTATTATATAGAATAGGGAGAACTTCATGGAAAGAGAAGAAAACAAAGATCTTATTTTAATGTTTTTAAAAATAGAATTTCCAATAGATAAAGGCCATACCACTTGGTCAGTTTTTAATGATTCAGTATAGTGGGTGTATTTCTCATGCCAGGGACCTTTGTCTCTCATTAGTTTTTTCTTAACAACACTTTGTATGAAAAAATAACTATTAAAGGAAATAATGGTCATACAAAATTATTTTGGACATATTAAAAAAACAGGAATCTTGTTGAAGACCTTACTTGTGAGTAGAGTCGAGGGCAGGTGAGCAAGAGGTAAGCAGAGATATAAATGGGATAGAAAAATCATGAGATGGACAGGCTACAGTCTGGCAGAGTGCAACACCAAAGCAGGAGACAGTGTATGTTAGAGGTCTGTTGCATCCAACCTTCATAGCCGAGATACATTTGATGACGATAAAAGATTACATCAATTTATAATGAACTGAGAATAACATCATTTGAAGTAAAGTGTTATAGAAGAGTTTTGAGAATACCATGGACAGCGAAGAAAACAAACCAGAAGGTGTTACGAACAATTAACGTCCAGGAAGGGGCTTCTGAACACTATATTAAAGAAAAAGCTAGCTTTTTACGGTCATATTAAGAGACACGATGGCATGGAGAGAGTGTTACTGGAGGGGATGATAGAAGGCAACAGGGGCAAAGGCCGATAAAGACGCCGTTGGACAAAATACATTCAAGAATGCCTGTGCATGTCACTGGAAGATGCAGGGCAACTTGCTCAAGACCACGGAGAATTCAAGAGATCCACAGGAAAGACTATGTTCTGGAAAGAATATGTCACTTGATGATAATGAACTGACAATGCTCTGCAATGAGGCTACAGGTTGTCATAAATAAATTTAGTGCCAGATTATTAGAATCCTGTTTTCTGTTGTTTTTTTAAAACAAAATTACAAACACATGCATATAATAAAGTTATTTTTAATAACTAGTTCACACATCTTATGGTGGGAATTAAAAACCAAGAGTATACAAGGGCAGTCAAAACAAAAATGGAATATTCCTTTAGCTGTTGGGATTCCGAAGCCTAAATGAACAAACAAAAAATATTGGACTGGGTAATGATTGGAGAAATGAAAAGCCTCATAAAAAATGAATGGCTAAATTTTGATATCAAAAACCTCTAAGCCTGCACACAAAAAAAAAAAAAAAAATTATTTCACAATATTCTTCTTCTTTTGTGTTCATTCTCCAACTTCTGAAGATTAGCATGAAATGAAATACGGAGCAATGGAATGCACTATGCCATGGTTTACAGCTTGGCTCTGGATTACTTGACTCGCTATGACATGGGACAGCCAACTCCACCCCCAAAACCTCCTCAGTCTCCTCTTAAGATGTGTATGGTTGGTAAGAGTGTCACTAATTTTTGTTCCCTTATTTGGCTCCGGCACCATCCGGGTACTTTCAAAATATAAAAAAAATAAATAAAAGGACATCTTATAAATAAAGTATTTAAGAAAAAAAAACCAATGAGAGACAAAGGTCCCTGGCAAGAGAAATACACCCACTATACTGAATCATTAGAAGCTGACACCAAGGGGTATGGCCTTTATCTATTGGAAATTCAATTTTAAAAAACATTAAAATAAGCAATATGGAGTCAATGTTGAATCTCCGTACAGACATTTTGAGAGAGCTCTTGAAGCATTTCTTTTATCCACCTGTCAGTTGTTTTTTTCTTAGAAGCTCAACAAACATCATCAGTTGTGGGATGAGTTTATCAGGCATGCATGCATGTCCGACCTATCTTATTTGAGCCTTCTTCCAAACCTTTACAAAACTCAGAATGAACAGATTCAGAGGATACAGATCTGAGACACAATATATAGGATACTTGTTCTGGATTACTTGACTCGCTATGACATGGGACAGCCAACTCCACCCCCAAAACCTCCTCAGTCTCCTCTTAAGATGTGTATGGTTGGTAAGAGTGTCACTAATCTTTGTTCCCTTATTTGGCTCCGGCACCATCCGGGTACTTTCAAAATATAAAAAAAATAAATAAAAGGACATCTTATAAATAAAGTATTTAAGAAAAAAAAACCAATGAGAGACAAAGGTCCCTGGCAAGAGAAATACACCCACTATACTGAATCATTAGAAGCTGACACCAAGGGGTATGGCCTTTATCTATTGGAAATTCAATTTTAAAAAACATTAAAATAAGCAATATGGAGTCAATGTTGAATCTCCGTACAGACATTTTGAGAGAGCTCTTGAAGCATTTCTTTTATCCACCTGTCAGTTGTTTTTTTCTTAGAAGCTCAACAAACATCATCAGTTGTGGGATGAGTTTATCAGGCATGCATGCATGTCCGACCTATCTTATTTGAGCCTTCTTCCAAACCTTTACAAAACTCAGAATGAACAGATTCAGAGGATACAGATCTGAGACACAATATATAGGATACTTGTTCTGTCCTGAATTATTCAAGTATTTACAAAATGATATCATTGCATTCAGGTAGATCCAAATGTGATCAGTCTCATTCAGCCGATGGGGAAATGTATGCTTATTGTTCCCATCACATACTGAATTTTTATGAGCTGAATAAGTTCCCTTTCTCACCCAGACTTGATTCAAATTTCATCGTCTATGTACTACTGATTTATCCAGTGAGGTATCCTCGTGTTTGTCCAGTGTAGTATCCTTTTGTGTTTATCCAGTGTAGTATCCTCTGTTTATTCTCAAACTCCTGGAAATTAACAGGATGTGGTCAGGAGAAAGAAATGTGTAAAGAAATGTGTTCTGTCTGTTGCTTGCAGTTACTTCCAGTTTTTACTAGCTGGTTTGCTATCCCATTTTCCCTGATTTGTGAATGGCATGAAATTCACTTCTCTTGCTTGTATGTTTAGTTGAGATAGTAATTTTAGCAGACTTGGCATCAGTGAGGACGACTATTGTTTCTGAGAATTCTATTTATTTCCAGCATTATTCTCAATCAGTTACTTGACCTCAAGGTTAACTTCACATTCTATCATGAAGATGACAAAGAACTCCAACCTGGCAACACACATGAAGATCTAATAATATCACAGAATTGAATGAAAATTATAATTGAAAAAATAACCAAATTTTCTCTTCTACTTTAATTTGATATGCCACAAGGCAGATATTATAAAAAATTTACTTAAATTATACTCATAAATTGACTGGCTATACCTTGCATTGATTTGATTATTCTTAGCAGTCTTCAATTTCTTCTTTGGGGCTGTTTCTTTGACATCAGCGTCATCATCTTTCAGTAATGATAGATCTTCTTCATCTCCAGAATTCTCTTCTTCACTTGCCTGTTCTCCTTCTACTGACAACAACAACAAAATCAAATAACTGGATCAAATAAAAAAAAATGGAGCTAACCAAATTACGAAACTGACAGAGAATATTCAAGAAAGTGGAGAGTGCACCAAATTACGAAACTGACAGAGAATATTCAAGAAAGTGGAGAGTGCCAGTCCTCTTTTCACGTTATACTTTTTATGCTTTACAGCGTCAGGCGCGGAAGAGTTCTCTGGAGATGGCTACAGTAACACAAATAAGTGATAACACTAAGGATCTAATACTTATAGCAATTACTTTATCTACTTCATATGTAAACAATCAGACTCTGTCTATGATCTGAAACTCCTGCTGATTAGAAAGATGTATTCTGGAGAATGGAATGCAGTGTGGCAGTAATATCTACACCTTTCAGCACGACACATCTACCTTCAGTGCGGCTTCTGGCTAATTTTGACCCTCCATGGAATGGGACAAGCTATTTCACCAAGAAAACCTCCTAAGCTTCTTTTATGATGTGCATAGCAGGTAGACAGTGTCACAATTCTTTGCTCCCTTTCAGGACTGGAACACAGTCAACAAGACCTTTATTTCTCCTATCAACCTTACCTGTTGAGCTGCATATTATGTTCATTGACATGAGTGTCTACAATCAGTCATGTTTATAAACTTTAACCCTTTAGCTGTTACATACTTCACAGTAACTGATCCCAGATGTGCTGATACTTCCCAGTAACTGATCCCAGATGTGCTCATACTTCCCAGTAACTGATCACAGCTGTGCTACATACTTCCAAGTAACTGATAACAGCTGTGCTACATACTTCTCGGTAACTGATCCCAGCTGTGCTACATACTTCACGGTAACTGATCTCAGCTGTGCTACATACTTCTCGGTAACTGATCCCAGATGTGCTACATACTTCACAGTAACTGATCTCAGCTGTGCTACATACTTCACAGTAACTGATCTCAGCTGTGCTACATACTTCCAAGTAACTGATCCCAGCTGTGCTACATACTTCTCGGTAACTGATCTCAGCTGTGCTACATACTTCACAGTAACTGATCTCAGCTGTGCTACATACTTCACAGTAACTGATCTCAGCTGTGCTACATACTTCACAGTAACTGATCTCAGCTGTGCTACATACTTCACAGTAACTGATCTCAGCTGTGCTACATACTTCTCGGTAACTGATCCCAGCTGTGCTACATACTTCTCTGTAACTGATCCCAGCTGTGCTACATACTTCACAGTAACTGATCTCAGCTGTGCTACATACTTCACAGTAACTGATCTCAGCTGTGCTACATACTTCCAAGTAACTGATCCCAGCTGTGCTACATACTTCTCGGTAACTGATCTCAGCTGTGCTACATACTTCACAGTAACTGATCTCAGCTGTGCTACATACTTCACAGTAACTGATCTCAGCTGTGCTACATACTTCTCTGTAACTGATCTCAGCTGTGCTACATACTTCTCTGTAACTGATCTCAGCTGTGCTACATACTTCTCTGTAACTGATCTCAGCTGTGCTACATACTACTCGTTAACTGATCTCAGCTGTGCTACATACTTCTCTGTAACTGATCCCTGCTGTGCTACATACTTCACAGTAACTGATCCCAGCTGTACTAAATTCTTTTCCTGATGACATTTTCTCTATGCTGAATCCATCTCTTGTCCAACAAAAATAAGAGAGCTTTCACATTACTGGCTTTGATTGACAACAGTAAGTATCTACTGCATGGATGGGACGGTTGCAGTGTACTGGTACATGACAAATTCAGAATGAAATAGTTTTTAGCAATAAGAGGATAGATCAGGAAAAAAAAAGGGTCAATTTGTCCATAGCAGGAAGATAAAACCTTTGTCTCTTTATGACATCAAAGACCTTCTGAACCAGACACTGGAAGAAGCTGGGCAGCTTGCACAGAACTGAGAGACTTACAGAGTGGCAGTGAGGACAATTTTCGTTAAGGGACACGTAACATAGAGAGAGAGAGAAAGATAGAGGAGCGAGTAAAGATGTTCGCAGCAGTTCAAGAATTGACTTGATTATATAGGCCCTATTTAACAGAGAAACTATAAACACTACATGAAGACTACAGTACTCAACAAATACTACTACAACTGATGCACTTTGGGATTTGCCAATGACTTCAATGAGTCAAAGTTTAAGTTGGAGATTGCAAAATGAATGTCACATATTTTCATTTTAACAAGATCACTATGATTATAACACATCTTTATCGATCAGATGTTACTGTATCTGCAATTTGTACATCACTGATGACATTATCTTACAGCTGGCTCAGAACAGGGACTACAATAGTTAGCACAGTAAAGAGCAAGATCTTGGTTAACAGCAGAAACAGACCTGCATAATGGACATAAACTTCTAGAAATTAATACTTTTAATAACTTTTATTAATTTCTAGGATCTTGTGTACTACTGCATAGGTCTACTATGCAGCAATTGGAAAATTAAAAACAATTCAGATAGATTACGCATATGCTAACTTCTTATTTAGACCTACTATGTCTTATAAGCACAGAGGTATCTCCCTGCTTTAGTCATTTCAGTAAAATGTTCGCTAAGATATTAAAAAAAGGATAAGACATATTGGGCTGAAGTAAAGTATAGTACTCCGCTGTGACCTTTGCTCTAGCTTCGAGGTGTTTTCTAACATTTGTGTTGTGATTGCCTTGCAGAGTGCTAGTATTGTTGTATGATTTAGTTTTGAATATAAGTAGTATTTAATTATACTAACATATGGGTGCGAGTCTTGGACAATAAACTGGAAGATTGGAGGAAAAAGAGATGTGGTTCTACAGAAGAATGCTGAGAATACCATGGACTACCAGAAAAACTAATGTAGAGGTGTTAAAAGAGTTAAATGCGAAACGGACCTTAATCAACAATATAAGAAAAAGGCAATCTTTTTTTGGCCACTTCATGAGACAGGCAGGTTTAGAGAACATAATCACAACAGGCAAGATTGAAGACACCAGAGACAGAGGGCGACAACGTGAGAAAATATTAGACAGTTTGACAATCTGGCACGGCAAAGAAACAACAACGACTTTGATACATAATACTGTGGACAGAGAGCTGTGGAGAGCCATGACCGCCTACGCCACCCGGCATGGCACCTGATAATGAGTATTTAAAATTAATATTTATTTAAAACGATTACATTAGAGTTAGTATTCAGCTTGGGGTTAGGGGTTAAGGAGTAGGATCAGTTTCTAGTGTTAATTCTAACCTCTTGTTAGAATTAAAGTAAATTATTATTATGTACAATAGCGAGAAGATATCATTTAAGGGAGATGCGCAGTGGTATACATTAGCAGACGGATTGGAACAATTATGGCATCCATGTTGTTACATGTGATCTTACTTTCGTTATAAATTCATATATGGAGAAGAAAGCTTGTGAAGTTGAATGATATATTATTAATTGAAAACACTTCCATTAGAGTTAGTGTTAAGGAGAAGCCTAAGTGTTTAGTATTTAGAATTACGGTAGATTATTATTATATAGAATAGCGGGAATATTCATGTAGTTCATTTGTGTAATTTAAAAAGTGTATCCTGCAGAGAATGCTGACTTAGGTAAGTGTCTGGTTTTATTCACATTGTTACAGTTTCTCAACCCTACAGATAATTGATGTGTTAGGGAGATCTATGACGTCAGCTAGTTAAAAATGTAAATTTTTATTCTATACATTCATAACTATTCTTTACTTTCACCGACATATTGTGGACCCAGTGCTTAGTCCGGAACAGTTGGTGTTTAGAAAAAGAAGAGGATGTACAAATGCAATATTTTTCTATGACAAATTAGAGAAAAGACAATAGAATATACAAACTATATGAACATTGCTTTTATAGATCAAGGGAAAGCTTTTGACTGAATATATTGTGAACTACTATGGAGTATTCTTGAAAAGTATGGAATAAAAGGAACATTATTAAAACTGTGTAAGCGCCATATACAAAGATAGGGAAAGTACAGCTAGAACAAATGCAGGATTAAAATTTATAAAGTAGTTTTCAGTAACATCAAGAGTGTTTTATCACCATTATTGTTTTTATCATTTATATGGATAATATTACAAAAACAGTAGAAACACCACCAGATGCTTACCATCAAAATGACCTAAATAATCTACATTGCATGTGGTTGCGTTTGTGGGTCTCACCATTGGCCCACTAGACAAACCACCCATGCAACAGAAAACCTTAGTAGATGACATGCCGTTATATTGAGGTTATCTTCTTATAGAAGTTTCATGGCACTTCATCTATACAATTATGCTGCTTGTGCTGTTATTTTGTTGCTAAATTGTGTTTCATTTTTACTTGAATATACTTATGCACCCTCTGTGGTTGGGAGGGAGCCAGAGATGTACTGTGCAGCACTGGGGAGGAGGAAACTGACAGCACTGTTTTTTCCTATGGCTGAGACCCATTATAGAGGAACAGTGACAATCCTTGTGACTTGAACATTTGGCTGCATGCCTAGAGCAATAGAGAAGTTCAGCATAACCAGTAGTCTTTTGGTGACGGGGAATGAGCACAGTGAACCCTATCTTGGTTAGTGGCTCGGAGTAGTGCATAGGTTGAAACCTACCTTCTTGGAGGTGTGATATAGTTATTCTCTGGCTCTGTCCCGGGGTGGACAACCAACCACCTAAGCCTAATCTACTCTTTGCTGACAATCTCAATCAGTGCTAACTCCACAGTTCAAGTTAAGAGCTGCAAAAATTATATCTATTCAACGAAAGCTACCCAATCACAACATGAAGATATATAGATGAATCAATGATTCATTAAATTGAATCTAACACATATATATAGGCATAACATAACTTTTATTTCCACGGTTCGGTAGTCGCTCGACTCAATGATTCACGTCGATTGAATCAAGTAAAAAGATGGAAACTTTTTTTTCCAATATTATATCTTCACGATTCAGTCGTAGACTAAACCTCACCGTAATATGGCAGTCATGCTATGAGCTAGATTTAACTTCTTGTTTTTTACCTGATGGCACATAATCTATATCTTCTTCAGAGTTATAATCCTCATCGTCAGACATTATTTTCTTTCAGTTGGATGTACTCATTCAATCCACCTTCTTTCAGCTTGATCGTCGTTTTGTGCATTCCTGTGTGGCCGGATATTTGTTGCGTTTGCGTGTCTTTATTTGATTTTACTCTGCCAGATAACAATATTTAATGCAAATAGTTACAAAAATGGATAAACACTATATAGTAAAACATTGTTAAACCTAAAGTGGAATTTGTTGTTCGCCCATCACAAGTGATGATGACCATTTATTACATTCACTTTGAAAATCAGAGACATATCTTTGGCTATGAGTTCGCATATGGCTAATTAGTCATATTCTAGTCGCAAATGTCATTGGACAGTTCGGGAATGTGATGACCACTGTGGATAGCTTTTGATCTACCGTGACTTTCTAGCTACGCAGTTGAGCTGTTGCATTTTTCATCTGTTCACAAGATGCAGTTCCTGTATTTACTCTCGAGTGAAATGTAGATCTATCTTGTGTAAGTTTTTCCCACGTATCTTGGTTTATTTACAAAACTTTCAGTGAGTTTTTTAACGAGTCCGTGTAACGTTTCTTTTGACCACCTTTCTGCAACTAACCATAGAGAATTATCTTTGACAGGTGATGATCTGGCGTACCATTTGACATGTCCATCGAGTCTGTATCAGAATGCAAGAAATATCAAATCTGTCAAAGACAATGGTATCCGGAATCTTATCTTTCAACATTCTAATAGATTTCTACTACATAGGTTAATCAGTAGCTGAAACGTTTCAGGTGTAGGCCTATTTGTACATTTATTTGCCGGTTCTAGCAAAAGCGGAATATTAGACCACTAAATGATGTGTTCTTACATAGTAAAACAAAAGATTACATCTACATCCACTACGGTGAATAGGTCATTATCAAGACAACAATACAAGTTGCCTTTAAGTTGATTTAAGATTTCTTTAAAAAGATAACAGATAAAAATGTCGTAACTCAGCATTAAAAACAAATAACAATAATGGATCTCCGTAGCTCTTTATCGCTAGTGTTCGTCAATATGTTTACTGCTTAACCTCTTTCATGTCATTGTGTTCGTTTAGTTAACTTGATTAACGAATAAAGATGACTATATGACAGACCTAGCGAGTCGGTAGATAATTTATCCTGTTCATAGCAAATAATTCGCTAAAATAAATTTCATGTGGAGGAAAACATCTTATCCAAAGTATCTTCATTCCAACCCTGTGATATCAATGTCAGACATGGTCCTTAACAACAAAACATAAGAGACAACTGGTCACAACAGAGATGAAATATAGCCTATGTTACCAGAAGACACATAATTAGAAACGAGGTCTTAAGAGAAATAATGTGTATCATATCAATTCTACAATGCATACAAACCAGATACAATGGTTCGGTCATCTAGAAAGAATGCCGTGTGATTCATTAGTTTATAAAGCATAGAGATGAGAAGTAGAAAGAAGAGCCAAGGGTAGACCTAGAGTACGCTGGATCGACAACATCAAAGAGACATTACACGAACACCAAATAACATTATCTGAAGCTGCCAAAAAAGCGAGAACAAGAACATTGTATCGCTCTCGACACATGTAAAGGGTAAAAGAGGAAGGAAAGAAGAAGAAGAATGTTAACTTGATTACGAAAAATGTACCTCTTATGGTGGCGTACTCTCCTTTTATCAGTGGATTCTAGTCCATTTTGGTTATACCAGATTAGTGATTATCTGAACCGACTGCGGGATACTCTGTGCATCTCCATAAGAGTTCGGTATTTTTCAACAGATGGCGAAGGGTATGAATGTTGCCAGTTACCATGGCGCGTTGACTGTATATTTTCGTAGTTACCAGTCAAGCATCACCCTCTAATATCTCATCGATGAAGCAAAATTCCCCACTCTCATAATATCAGTCTCATCCACCATGATGCCCTTGTCCAACATACGCAAATATACATAATTTTCAATGACACCCTCTCTGACTCTTGCTGTTTGTCCTGACACATGTGCTTTTGATAGAAGTCTGTCGGCTCTCTCATTACCCTCAACTCCAGCGGGACCATGGCAAAATGTCTCCACATAAATTATTGGAGATGTGAAACACCAATATGCTCCATTCACTCATGACATGATCATCCATTCTGAATTTTTCGGATAATGGACTGAGTTCGACACATTAACAGCCCTGCTTGTCACTATTTCTGAGATCCATTTTAGGAAATCCGTAAATGTCTCGATTTCCATTGTCATACTGGATATTGTTACACTATATCACTCCACACTTGTCAGCAATGACACTAGATCTTGGAGGTACAGTAAGCACTCCACACTTGTCAGCAATGACACTAGATCTTGGAGGTACAGTAAGCACTCCACACTTGTCAGCAATGACTCTAGATCTTGGAGGTACAGTAAGCACTCCACACTTGGCACTTGTCAGCAATGACACTAGATCTTGGAGGTAGAGTAAGCACTCCACACTTGTCAGCAATGACTATATCTTGGAGGTACAGTAAAGCCCCAGCCCATCTTGACCCTATCCACAGAGAACCACTTATCTCATCATTATTTTCCGTGTTGTCGGTTATCAGTTGTGTCGTTTCTAGATTAACCTTCCCCTTTGCCGTACTCCCTGCATTCCCTACCGAATGTGATTATAGACTCTCAATATCATGATAGATTTAGATAAGGAGAAGATGAGTTGATGTCCATGTTTCACATCCGCATGTTAGTACATGGATCACGCAGGAGACGAAACGTTTGATCTTGATAATACAGATTCTTTACATGGCCGAAAAAACATAACTCATTCTCAATATGGTGCTTGGAAGCCAGCTTTCTTGGAAGCTGATTTTTTTAGTACCTCTTGGCTCGAGTTACTATCTGTCCATAGTATTCGCAGTACTCTCCTATTACATTTCAATTCAAAAGCCGCTTTTCGCTTTGATACAATTTTGTTTATTGCGTTTTTTGTCTATGCTTGGTATCCGTAAATCATCACAGGAACACACATGTACGTAACAAGCGTATCGATGTTCCTATGTTCACAATATATTTCTACCAAAAAAAAATGCAGAACTTATATCTGATATGTACTTAGAATGAATGAAAATACTACCATTACAGGAATTAAAATTGTATCAAATGGCAAAAGAAAGAGCGGAAGACCAAGATAAACTCTTCACAAAACAACCATAAAAAGGATAGGCGTCTCAACAATACGCGATAACTACACATAGCAACATCACATCGCTTAAACTTGTGAGAACTGGTTTCTGTCATTTGAAAGAATATAGATATATAGAGTTGATGACGATGAAGTAATCTCTTTAGCTATTTCGGTCTCTTGTCTCAAAGACATGGTTTTGTTAGAGTGAGAGAGAGAGGGAGAGAGAGAGAGAGAGAGGGAGGGGATTATGGATGACTGAATAGTCCCGACGAGAAGTATTCCAGTGTGATAGTATTCCAGTGTGATAGTATTCCAGTGTGATAGTGTTCCAGGATCATAATGCTCTGCAAGAAGTACATACATCTGGGCCAACTAGTTCATCATTCTCCTGTCAGATCTATTGATGCAGCATCTGCAGTGATGACTTATCGAGCATTCCTTGTCACCCAGCACATAGCAAAGTCTGCCACTAAAGTGCATTGTCCACTGTCGGCAACTCTTCGTCATCAATGGGGGTCATTTGACAGAAGACTGGGGCTTTCCCAGGAGCAGTGGTTAAAACATTAACATTGTGCTCAAGAAGTCGTGGATTTGAATCTGGTCCATGTCATCTTGTTTGTATAGTGAGTTTATTTTTCAGAGATCCCTGGGGATAATCGCTTGAGCTATGGGGTTACGTGTTATAAATGGTACTTTCGGCAAGTGGCGTGCCGCTTTATTGAGAGGGACCGGATACATATGGGGTAATATGAGTTCAATGAAGTCAATCTTCTATTCTCTTTGAGCCAATTTTTATTTTACAGAACACATACCAAATTAAAATTGAGACAAGATATGCAGTGACTGATTTCTTTCACAGGTGACATGTCAGTTTATCCCCAAACGTTCTTATGATATGCATTGAATGAAGACATCCACCCTATTATTTGCTACATGAACTAGAAGTCCATCCCAGTTGCCACATATGCCAGATCAGGCCCCAGTTGCCACACATACCAGATAAGGCCCCGGTTGCCACACATGCCAGATCAGGACCCAGTTGCCAGATCAGGCCCAGTTGCCACCCATTCCAGATCAGGACCCAGTTGCCACACATGCCAGATCAGGACCCAGCTGCCAAATCAGACCACCAGTTGCTACACATGCCAGATCAGACCCCCAGTTGCAACACATGCCAGATCAGGACCCAGTTGCCACACTTGCCAGATCAGGACCCAGCTGCCAAATCAGACCACCAGTTGCTACACATGCCAGATCAGACCCCCAGTTGCCACACTTGCCAGATCAGGACCCAGCTGCCAAATCAGACCACCAGTTGCTACACATGCCAGATCAGACCCCCAGTTGCCACACATACCAGATCAGGCCCGAGTTGCCACACATGCCATATCAGACCCCAGTTGCCACACATGCCAGATCAGAACCCAGTTGCCACACCTGCCAGATCAGGCCCAATTGCCACCCATGCCATATCATGACCCAGTTGCCACATCAGACCACCAGTTGCCACACATGCCAGAGCAGACCCCCAGTTGCCACACATGCCAGATCAGGCCCCAGTTGCCACACATGCCATATCAGGCCCCAGTTGCACAAATGCCAGATCAGAACCCAGATGCCACACTTGCCAGATCAGGCCCAATTGCCACACATGCCAGATCAGGACCCAGTTGCCACATCAGACCACCAGTTGCCACACATGCCAGATCAGATCCCCAGTTGCCACACATGCCAGATCAGGACCCAGTGCCACACATGCCAGATCAGGCCCCAGTTGCCACACGTGCCAGATCAGGCCCCAGTTGCCACACATGCCAGATAGATCCCAGCTGCCACACATGCCAGATAGATCCCAGCTGCCACACATGCCAGATAGATCCCAGCTGCCACACATGCCAGATAGATCCCAGCTGCCACACATGCCAGATAGATCCCAGTTGCCACACGTGCCAGATCAGGACCCAGTTTCCACACATGCCAGTTCAGGCCCAGTTGCCACCCATTCCAGATCAGGACCCAGTTGCCACACATGCCAGATCAGGACCCAGCTGCCAAATCAGACCACCAGTTGCTACACATGCCAGATCAGACCCCCAGTTGCAACACATGCCAGATCAGGACCCAGTTGCTACACATGCCAGATCAGACCCCCAGTTGCCACACATGCCAGATCAGGACCCAGTTGCCACACATGCCAGATCAGGACCCAGTTGCCAGATCAGACCACCAGTTGCTACACATGCCAGAACAGACCCCCAGTTGCCACACATGCCAGATCAGAACCCAGTTGCCACACCTTCCAGATCAGGCCCAATTGCCACCCATGCCATATCAGGACCCAGTTGCCACATCAGACCACCAGTTGCCACACATGCCAGATCAGACCCCCAGTTGCCACACATGCCAGATCAGGCCCCAGTTGCAACACATGCCATATCAGGCCCCAGTTGCCACAAATGCCAGATCAGAACCCAGATGCCACACTTGCCAGATCAGGCCCAATTGCCACACATGCCAGATCAGGACCCAGTTGCCACATCAGACCACCAGTTGCCACACATGCCAGATCAGATCCCCAGTTGCCACACATGCCAGATCAAGATTCAGTGCCACACATGCCAGATAGATCCCAGCTGCCACACATGCCAGATAGATCCCAGCTGCCACACATGCCAAATAGATCCCAGCTGCCACACATGCCAGATAGATCCCAGTTGCCACACGTGCCAGATCAGGACCCAGTTTCCACACATGCCAGATCAGGCCCAGTTGCCACACATGCCAGTTCAGGCACCAGTTGCCACACATGCCAGATAGATCCCAGCTGCCACACATGCCAGATAGATAGTTTGTAAAAAAAAATACATATTTTGTGCATGGGTTATACAGGATGATAGCATAACTGAAACTTCTCTGATGGATGTGTATATTGATTGTGTGGTTGCCACTCCTTGCTGTCAGGTACAGCTCATGACTATCACCAGATCACACAATATAGGGTTTTAACTGAAGTGATTTTGGTGCAAAAAACTTTAACAAAACACATTTCCATTGTTTTGACTAAATCCTGCTGGAGATCTAGTAGGATCATGTCATGGACAAGAGAGATCTAGCAGGAGTTTGAGACTGAATGCTAAAGAAGTGATTTTGTTGCCTTCCCACACACACACACATACAAATATATATTCAAAATAAAACTATTTAACACAAGAAGATCCTGTACATTTTCTGATGGTTCTTGCTGTTTAAATTAAAAAAGTTAAAGATTCTTCAGACAGATTGAGCAAAATAATTTATTCCAGTTTCAATAGTCAAGCACATAAGAAACGTATACTTTACAATTATATTTCCCTAATTAGAGAGTTACTAACATCCACACAAGTCATAAATATACCAATAGTTCTTAAATCTGGACAGTAAGCAAGACTCCAGAAGATAGAATTAATCATTATGAAGCCTGTGTGTTGGCAGGCCCAAAAGTGGAGTGAAGAATAGCAACACTGTTTTACCTTCCATGCCTTTATTGATCAAGGTTTTATTCAGTGTTTATCATACTAAGTATAAAATGAAACACTGAATGGGAACAAAATTCCATAAGGAATGAATATCCAAGGGAAAAAATAGAGATAGATACTCAGTGGTTGAGATGAAGACCATGTGAAATTCTTGGAGAATAAATGATCGGACACAAAAAGTGACAAAATATGGTATTTGTACCAAGAAGAAAGGGAGAAAATATAGCCTACTAAAATAAGAGTTACTACCAAACCCGAGGGGAATCCATGGAAGACACAGTTGCAATTCATCCATGCCACAATGGTCTGGTGCTGCCTAACTTTGTTGGACTTGGACTGATTTCTGTTTGGATGTCCTACTCATCGATAGACTATCTATGTATTTGCATGATGCTTTAAGTGTGGGACAAAGAAAGACAATATAGACTATGTGACAATAAAGGAAAGCTGGACATTAAAGAGCATATAAATAGTGATCTGCCATAAGTCTCCTTATAAGAGGTGAATAAGTTATGACCACAGTTTATCACAGGACAAGTCCATAGGTGCTAAAATTGGTTTCCCACCCAAGACTGATGTGTCGGGCCATTAGTGCAATATAAAACGTTGACATAACGCATTTTCATTCTCTGGACTGCATCCTGCTGGGAATCTAGAATGGATCATGGTCCTGCTACAAAAAAAATCTAGCAGGAGTTTGAGAATGAACATAGAAGAAGAAATCCCTGTTTCAATAAATCCATCACAGTGTAGCGGCTGACAGTTCCAGTTCCATGTTGATTTATCAGTCTCTTCATATCAGTCTATTGTTTCTCTTTACGGGCTTTTCCAATCCATTCTCACACAGTCTTCAGAGTGACCATGATTCACAATTTTGAAAACTTTCTGATTGGACGAAGTCCTATAATGCATTAACTATGTCAGAAAAATTAATTGATGTACCTTTTGACACTGTGGCCGGCCGGCCATGCTCGCCAGTGTATTGGCTCGCCCATTACCTTCAACACCCGCATGTCCTGGCACAAATATAAAAGTCATCCTTCTAGTCACATATTGTGTTCCCAGCGACAGCGGATGACTCCTGCTTCAAAGTTGCAGAGCTTGTTCATTGAGTTACGAATTATGCATGTATGAGAATAGTCCTGTGACATCAGCCATCACAGGCTCCATCAGTCTTCATGTCCATCTTAAGACTGCTCGCCGTGATTGTAATAAAGGCACTGCTGGATTCTTTGATAATTTTCCCACAATAGTGTGCAGAAAATACCAAAGCACAGCAATGATGATGAATGACCGACTCATCAGTGTAGATTATTACATCATTTTCTGCAGTGTTATCATCAAGGAGCACATCATTTTCTGCAGTGTTATCATCAAGGAGCACCCTGTTTTCTGCATCGACAGCTACAGGATTTTTTTTTCTCTGCATCTTCTGTAGAGAAGATTGTGAAGCAAAAGTGCCACATAACACAGGTGAAGTGAGCATCCACTCCTTTCCAGATCAATGCATGTAGGTCACATACTTGTCCGATATCTTCTGCCTGTCTCAACCATGATTAGCTCCCTTTGTCCCTGGAGCCTTTCACCTTGAAGAGAAAATAATTTCTGGTGGAAATAGAATACTTCATGCTGTATGCTCAAGAACAAGTTTGTGCGTACCATAATGAAATTATGCAGCATGAAGAGATGTAGAAATTCAAGAAACTAGGTGGTCTAACCACAGACACAAAAAGACTTGAGCAGCTTAATCTGTTACTACAGCCCATTCCCGACTGTTGGATATTCTCTGGATTTTTGGTACTTGTACTTGCAGACTTGATTGCTGGAATGACAGAACAATGATGGAGCAGGAAATAACAGCTAAAGTAGTAACAGAAATGACACACCAGAAAAGTCATTAAAATTAATGAAACAATACCCATAAAAGATATTACAAGATGACATTGTCCTTAAACTCATGGGGAAATAGAAGAGAAAGATCTATATTTATTTTTAAGGAGTCACCCTTCTTTGACATTTATTGATCTTAACACCTCTTTATTTCTTTTTAGCAGTCCATAGTGCAAGTAAAAATTTTCTGTAGCATCATTTCAAAAGCAGCGATTATTTTTGCTATTGTTTTATTTAATTTTCATGCCTCACAACTGTATATTGCCACTGGAAATATGCATGTTCTGATCATACATAGTTTGGCTATGCTGCTGGTACCTTACCAAAGACTGTTCATTTGTGCAGGGTTTTTTTTGTTTGGAAGAACTAAGAATTGCAAAGATGGAAGAACTAAAGAAAGAAAATTATGAAAGAACTAAAGAAAGAAAATTATGGAAGAACTAGAGAAAGAAAATGATGGAGGAATTAGGTACAGGCTGAAACTAGGAGAACCAGTTTTTTAAAGATCTGTGTTTACGTTAAATTGATTGTTTGCTACAAATAACTTCATCCCAAAGAATGACAAGCAAATCTTCCTGTGTGAAATTGGTCAACTTTCATCATGAAAAACTTTACTTTTGGGGATTCATGTGGGGGTTCACAAAGATGCATTTCTTGCTAGTCACAAGCAATCAAGAGGCAGGCCTTGATCCTTATTCTGTAGCTGATCATTTGCTGTGGCCTTGTCACATTCTATACTTTACAAATTCTCCCCGGCAAATTACTAGATCCCTCATGAATATTTTTGACTCTCCAACATTTCAAGTGTAGGGTATCTTCTGACTATGGGTGCAATGTCCGTTTGCAAGACACTTGCTATAGCTGGGACATTGGGCAGGACTCAGGCCTGGATATACTCAGGGTAGAGATATTTCCAATCACCATTTCAGGGTCTTTAGTTTGGTCATTGTGATTAGACAAGGAAAGCATAGAGAAGAAAAAAAAAGGGTTTACAAGGAGAGGTCTGCTTATACAGCCGATAATTCATAAGCAAAAATTATATACATATATATTGACAAGTAGCATTGTTTCAAAGCAGCATGGCAGCACAGCTTGTTAAAAGTGCTGAGCACAGAAGTTAGCATTCAGCACATAAATTTTAGAACTACAGATTAAAGTTCTCAAATACAACTCATGAGAGATTTGAACATTAAGTTTTTCTGCCATGATTCATGTGTATGTTAAAGGGAACATCAATACGAATATGTGCTTGCAATCTACAATATGGTGCTCATTCTTCCCAGAAAACGTTGAAACATAGCAAATTCTCTCATAGCAAACAAATGTTATGTTTCAAGTGGCAGATTCTCTCATAGAAAACAAATGTTATGTTTCCAGTGGTAAATACTCTCATAGCAAACGAATGTTATGTTTCCAGTGGCAAATTCTCTCATAGCAAACAAATGTTATGTTTCAAGTGGCAGATTCTCTCATAGAAAACAAATGTTATGTTTCCAGTGGTAAATTCTCTCATAGCAAACGAATGTTATGTTTCCAGTGGCAAATTGATTAAACACACTAGTCACTCTGCCTCAAAATAAGCACAGTCTAACTTGAGTCACATTTAATATAATTTACTCCTCTATTAGCAGAATAGAATAGAAATGCAGAATTTGATCCTCATCAAACTGAAAGTGCATAATAATATTTATTGCTGGGGCTGTTAGTACTTCTGTATTGATGGTGGAAATCCAATATAACACATTTACAAAGTAGAATAACTCTTTTTTATACTTTTTTTGTCAATGACATTTTTTTAATTGTCGGTTTCCACATAAAAAATCATTCTATAAGCCAAGTTTTCTCTCAACTTGTTTTAACCCATAGAACCATTTTCCATATATGAAAAACAGCTGAATGTAAGCGCATAATTGTCCTGCGGATACCCAGGGTATTAAGTAAACACTTTCACACTAGATCATTTGTTAACTAAATCAAGTTGACCATTTAAAGCATTCTCCATGACTGAAGCAGTCAGTGCCTCAAACACAACAGTTAAAACTGTGACATAGGCCTATATCACATAATGCCAACATATACAGTAACCAAATATAAAATGAACATGGTAAAACAGTGGTTACTTAACTAGAATCCTGAGATTATTACAGTTTCAGAACCACTATTATACAGCATAAAATATAAATTATAACAGATCATGTTTGGTTAACCAACCTACCTTTTCTTGCGGAAAGCGAAACAAAATAAATGACAAAGGGCAGGAAAACCTGTATTTAATTGATTACTTTTAATTGATAACCACTTTTAATTGATTATTTCCCTTGGCTATAATTATCCATCAGTGGGTAGATGTAAAAATATCTATTTTGTTAACCTGCAGCAACCCGTAGTCTACATTGAGATAGCCATTTGTAATTTGTAGTCATGGACAATTATCGTCCATGCTTATTTCCCACCATGCTCTTATAGTAAGTGCATGCTAGAGTGATTGTTCCTTAGCCTTACGAAGCAATATAAATACAGTCGTAATTTATTTGACCTGTCTCTTCTGGAAACAGAACTGTGTAGGCCTAGCATTGGTGCCGCCATTTTTCGCTATATCTTCACTGATTATGATTTAGAAAAGGACAAATTTTAAAGCTTTAGTGTTTCAGTTAGTGTAGATAAATATATGGAATTTGAGAGAGATGTTTATATTTAAAAATGATGTAATCGCTGTCATGTACGGCAAGGAATTTGAGGAGCCGTGTTTTCTTCAGCTAGGCATAAACATGACATTGACGAGGTAAGTACTTTGTGTGCGTGTGTCCACATTCTCTATTTTGGTTGTACACAACATAACACTGACACACACAAGCAAATAACACCTCCAAATCATATCCAGCATCCATTTATCTCTATTGTCTCATCAATAACTCAATAAATAAAACGTTACGCCAACATAGCAAACACGTGCAGAAATGTTATTAAAGAATAGTCGGGTGTCAGATGCAATATGCTCTATTTTCTATTTTTAACTGGGTTGCTACAGATTAAAAACTGATTTTTGAGAGGGTTGTATGGGTGGGGAACGACTGATTTTTAAGACTTATTGCAGCAATATAAGGTCATAGGATGGCCCTGCCACATATCTTTGCATTCAGGAGCAGTCCTCGCACCTGTAACATGTGTACTACATCTCTATCAGCCACAGGTAGGCTTAAGAAACTTACGGTAGCCATTTTGAATCTTGAACTAAGCCAGAGGTCAAGACATTACAAAATCTAACAGAATTTGGGATCAGTGAAAATGTTATAAAAAGTTGGAATGGTAGGCCCATTAACCAAACATGAACCAATGATAACAATTGACCAAAAGAAAATCATCAATGTTAAACAAACTATGCATACAATTTTTAAACAGAGGGAAAGCTACATTAAAATGATACTCTCAATGACATGTATGTCAAGAGATAGTACCGTAACAGTTCCTAAAAAACAGTACCATATAATTAATGAGAATCTTTTAAAAACTATTATTCTATATTTTCCTATTAAGGAGGTGCAGGATGCATTTCTTTAATGCCACAAAATGTACATGATGGGTGTATTAATTTACCTTCCGACAGAAAAAAGCTTCACTCCCTTTCTGGGGTCAAATTTTGGACCTTATGGTTGTGAGCCTAAAGCTCTAACCTCTTGCCAATGCAAAACAGAAGTGTATAATTTAATTAGAATAATTACACATCAAAAGATATTTTTATATCTGTAAAGGTTATCCAGTCTTGCCACAATATCTTTATAAGTTTCTACAAAAATGGAGATGTCATCAGCTTACCAGAACAGTCAGCGGGACATGTAACTGTTTTAGCCAGTAATATATAAACAATCACACAATGTATTCCGTTCCCCTGACCACATTCTGCTAATCAGCAGGAGTTTGAGAATGAATGAAGGTGTGATGACTTCTGCACTGAGCTTTGAAGTGGAGGAAAAGACCCTTCCTCTATGCCAGTTATACATGGAATGAGAAGAAAATAGTCTTGAAAGAGATATTTCCAAACCTGAGGAGTTCCATGGCCCTTTTGGTGCTGTGATCTGATGACTGACAGAAGAACAATGAAAAAAGAGATTTCATAACCTGTCTTTATTTTACTACCAAAAATAATGAGACGCTATGGATGAGCTCAATGTTTCAATAAATACTGTCTGACCACTAACACAATTTCTTTTATTATATCTTATTCGCTACATATCCTGTTTTATTCGATCCAAGGGTACCATCATTGTAAATGGAAAATTGATAAAGTGAAGCTCATACGTTGTGTTATAATTTTCAGTATTTATGTCAACATTATTTGTAGCAATATTTTGATGTGTTACAGTGTTCACTTTGTACGTTATCGATAATATTTGGATGTATAGTACATGCCATCATTTTCCTTATATATATATATTTTTGAGTGCACTTATATCTCACAAGCTCATGTTGAGCAGCAAAATTTGTATTTTTTTTGTTGGGTGATAAATATAGATGTTTTATTGAATAAAGACATGCATTGTTAAAAATATGGATTTATGTAAAATAAGTCGACAGCTATGGAATAGATAGATAGATCTGATAAATTCTTAACACTCTGCCACTGTGTCTAGATGAAGTATGGTTAAACATAAATTCAGCCTGTAATGTCTGAGCTATTCGCATATAAACAGAATCACAGTGAGACTGCAAAAATGTTTACCATGATAAATATATAATTTTAAAATATAAGAAAAGAAAGGTAAGATAAAGAAAGGTTAAGTAACAGTTTTATTAAAACAAATACAAAACAGAACAAATAGACTTTTAGTTGAAACATCCATTTGTTCCACTTTGTATTTGCTTTTCGTAAAATTATTATTTCTTCTTCAGTGTTCATTCTCAAATTTCCACTGGATCTCTCTGGTAGCAGGACAATGGTCCTACTAGATTTCTAGCAGGATGTATTCCATAGAATGTAAATGCATTGTGTTGCTGTTTTATGTGCGGCAATAGCCCAACATATTTGTCTTTTGCTGAAAAGATTATTTAACACTTCTATTTTATTTGTACATATTATATTTATTTACTTACAGACACATGATACTGTTATTCTTTCTTACATTAAAAAAAAGTGGAAATTAAATTTTTTTTTAAAGATGAATCCACTAAAGGAAGTTAAAATGCAGAAGTGATAATGAAATAATCAAAACATGGAACAAAGTTTAAAAAAATGATTATTATTATACAAATCACAATAAAATCTGACTTTGTAATGCCAGTAACAAAAAATGCACATTTAAAAAAACAACACATTAATCCAACATCAAGCTGTAAATGGTGATGATATTTCAAAAACTCATCTCCATTTCAAATTATAGTTTTTTGTTAACTGGGCAGATAACTAATATTAATAGGAAAATTTTTTAAAAAAACACAACTATTTTGGGGATCTGCCTTTTGTTCAAGAGTTTGAATCTGCATCAAGACATTTTGTGTAAAAAGTATTTTTTAAAAAGAGATTCTTGGGGATTATTGATTGAAGCTAGAGTTACGTGCTATGAGTGATACCCTTGACAGGCAGTGTTCCACTTCATTCAGAGGGACAAAGTACATACAGAGAAACCAACTATAATAAAATCAATCCCCTAAGAACTTTGAACAATTTCTTAAACGTATCAGATTTCCTCAGAAAGAGTTGTTAATATATATATATATATATTATGCTCAGAATGTAAGTGAAAAATATTTTTTTTAATGGCTCCGGAGATGCTGACAAAAATGAAAGAATTTAATTCTAAGTTACTTAGCCTTTTCTAATGTCTATTGTCTTTCTCCAGGTGAATGGTCACATCAGTATTTGACGCTAAGCATAGAGTGAAGCCTCAGTTGTCGTTCCAAAGTCAGATGTGTCATTTTGGTTGCAGTGAGTTCATGCTTGTTCAGGGTTATCTTTATGTTTCCTATCCACCGTTTTCTTGGTCTATCTTTGGCTCTATATCTGGATATTCTTGGTCTATCTTTGGCTCTATATCTGGATATTCTTGTGTAAAATATGCTCTTATTGATTATTTGGTTGGGTTTCATTCTCATAAGATCACCCAACCATTTTACTTGCTACTTTTGAATATACTCAATGCATAATATTGGTTCTGTTTCTAATTTCTTCATGTATTATTTGATCTAGTTTAGTAACTATTGAGACTTTTCCTAGACACTTCATTTCACATGTGACAATTTTCCTCTGCCACAAGGCTGTTAAAGACCATGTTTGACATTGGTAGCAGAGAGTTGGTATAAAAATTGTAGATATCATCTGTGATGTTGATTTTCATCTTGATCTGTGGGTGATGAAGCAATGGTGAAAGTTTGTAAGTAACTGTATTTGCTTTTTGACACCTTGTTTCTATTTCTCTGTCTAGTCTTCCAGTTTCAGAAAATAATGCCACCTAGATATGTACATTCTTTGGCGTGTTTCACTTTGGTTACGTTATATCCATTGGTGCTGCAAACGTTTATATTCATAACTTTGTTTTTTTGTACGTTCATTTTCATGTTATACTTCTTACGTCTATGACAAAAATAGTTTATTAGTGATTTAAATCTATAATAAATATCAACTTTGCAAAATAAATACTTCTCATACTGAACTGTTCACAGAAAAAAAAAAGATTTGATATCCAAAAATGTCTTTCTAAAAATTGCCTCCTTTATTTTGTCATTGATATAATTTTGTTGAGCCAGACATTCCTAGGCATTCTTCTTTCTACTTTAAAGTAGTTTATAATTTACAATAAATTCTGAAGCCAAATCTCAGTGAAGAATAATAACACATAATCAAACTGGCCATTTGCTTTTTGTTCCATAAGTATGGCTAAATGTTGTGTTAAAATGTATATTTTTACATCAGTGCTATTCTCATCATTAAGGTTGAGTACATGAAATAGAGTACTATTATTGCATATCTGAATTTGAGCACTAAAATGTAATATAGAACCAAATCTTCTTTATGGATGTGAAGCATGGATGGTAAACAAGAGCTCAAGGTGAGATGAAGACAAGCTGAGATGTGATTTTTTAAGAAGAATGATTAAAAATTCCATGGATAGCTAAGAAAACTAATGTAGAAATCATCAGAGATGCTGGAGTAAAAAAAGACAAATTATAGCAAAAATAAGAAGCAGACTGTGAAGATTTTTAGGGCATGGGATAAGACCAAACTGGAATATTTAGTAACCACCGAACAGTTGAAGAGAAGAGACAGAGGAAACCAAAAAGAGAAATTGCTGGATGGGTTGTCTTTGAGGCACAAAAGAATGTCACTAACTGAACTTATTAACTACACAAGAGACAGAGAGTTATGGAGGAAACATGATCGCCTATGTCACTCGGCATTGCAGTTGATTGAATGATATTTTCAATCAACTCTGAGCTTATGTGGAAGCCATTTTAGCCAAGTGGTTAGTACACTGCTTTCCCAGACTGGTGTCCAGATTCTCAGCTTACATAATATCCCAAAGTCTTCACAACATAGTATGCAAAGGAGACTTAATTCATCTACTAGATCACACACCATTTATTATAATAAAAATTGTGATTACAGCTTTCACATACCATTTATTATAATAAAAATTGTGATTACAGCTTTCACATACCATTTATTATAATAAAAATTGTGATTACAGCTTTCACATACCATTTATTATAATAAAAATTGTGATTACAGCTTTCACATACCATTTATTCAAAGTTCTTCAATTATCTTAACTTTATTTTTAGAAATATATATTTTTTACTCAATTTTTTTCTATGTCATCTTAACCAGATAATCAAAGTTACATTTACAGGTTTCATTAATATTCTTTGAAAATTTCTTTTGTTTTGACAGATCAGCAGTGTATTGTTCATGTCATGCATGTTGCAAGAGGTAACTAAAGAGGTTTAGGGGTGGAATTGGTTGCCCCATCACATAGGTCAAAGTGACTTGTTGAAAACATGCTGAAGCCAGTAGGAGTTCGAGAATGAAAGTAGAAGTTGGGACAGATGGGAGCGGCAGTAAATCAGCTGTTTATGCACCAACTACCTAGAAAGCTGGCCCCATGTTTAATGTTTCCAGTTCAAAAAAAAATATTTTATTAGAGAACCAACGGCTCTTAGGTCACACTAGCTTACAAAGTGGATACCGCTCTTAGGTCACACTAGCTTATAGAGTGGATAACAATTTTTTGAAAGTAAAATTGGTGTGAGTGATGCTGACCACATTATACCTAGGTATGCATCTAGTCATGAAATAAATAGGGGTCTAACACTGTATTTCCCTATAACCTTCATTGCCAAGAAATGGTCCATAGGATGGGCCAATTGAAAATATATATATATAGATACAGTACAAGTAGACGCCACAACATAGTTCAGTTATTTCCCTTTATGTTTGTAAATTTCATGTTCATCATTTAATAATTAAAATATTACATTTTTAGGGTTTAGGCTAGCGGTGTTTTACATAACTAACCGTAACATCAAATAAATATATTTTGAATAGAATTTAGAAATATAGACAAGGGAAATAATTAAACATGTTGTGACGTCTACTTGAACTGTACTTATATATATATATATATATATATATATATATATATATATATATATGGGAACTGGTTAAGTCACACACAAATCTGTACAGCTGCAACTTCAAAATCTTCAATGATATGTATGATCAAGATTAAGAGCAACAGATCAAATCATTTGTACACATCAGCAGACTATCAACAGACAGCATACCACAGCAAGCTATGCTACACAGATACAGTGAAGGCAGACCTAGAGGCCGACCTTGAAAACGATGGACAACCGAAATAAAAGAGGCGCCAAATTCCACAATATACTCAGCACACATGAGGGCCATCTCCAGATAACTCTTCTACACGTGATGATGAAAGGCAATAAAGGGTTTAGTGAATAGATAGAGATAGAACTATTAGAAAAACCTTTAATCATTTTCAGTTGTTCTAAGACCTGTAAGGCTACCTCCAATATGCTGTTAAAACCACCAATTAGACCAACCCACTAAGGCATTTCTTTGATAAATTCTTCTTTTACGATAGCTGATAAAAATATACTTAGACAGGATGGAAAATCAGGTCATAATGAGTTCATTAACTAGATTTAAAAAATCTAAATTTCTTGTAATAAAGCACAATTAAATCAAGAATACTGCCGAAGACGGATGTGTCGGGCCATTGGCGCTTATAAAACGGCGACACAAAGCATTTCCATTCTCTGGACTACATTCTGCTGGAAATCTAGTAGGACATGTCCTGCTACAAGAGAATTCAACAGGAGTTTGAGAATGTACGCTGAAGAAGAAGAAATCAAGAATGGGTATATGGAATGGGTTTGTATAAAAACATGAAACGTGACAAACCGTGTTATATGAACAATAAATAACTAAATAAAGGTGAATGGTGTAGCACTGAATAGATTCACAAACCCAGGTAGTACATACACAAATACCACAGTTGATAGTCAAGGGTATAAAAGTATCTCCAAGGCAAGTAGCACTTTCGGCAGACTTTAAGCAATTGTGTGGCATTAACCAACAGATAAAGCAGAAAGTTTACAGAGCAGTGATACTTCCAGTGCTGTTATACGCTAGAAAAACATGGACTGTGTATAGGCGCAATGTTAGAAACTTTATACACTGGTAAACAATCTACTGAGTACAGACGACGTGAAGAAGCTTTATACGCTAGTGAAACATGGACAGTATATAGACAACATGAGGAAACTCAATCACTTTCACACAACTTGTCTCAGAAAAGTTATGAACATCAGATGGCAAGATATGATTCTGGATACGGCTGACCGTGACAGATCTGGTATCCCCAGCATTGACACAAATCTGATGCAGACACAGATTCTTTGAGCAGGTCATGTGGTATGTACACCAGATCATCGCCAGCCTCTCTATGGCGAGCTGCAGGATACACGTTCTCAAGGTGGCTAAAATAAGCCCTACTCATCATCAAGTGACGTCTTCGCAACCAAGGCTGGCCGCAACAGACCTTCAACTTGTTTTGGTGATGCACTGTACTAGACTGTAACCTGTCCATCTTGTGATGCTATTCTCCAACTTGCATCTCTGTCTACCTCTTGCTCGTTTCCCTTTAACTTTACTCTCAAGTAAGGTCTTCAATAAGGTGTCATGTCTTTTAATGTGTCCAAAATATTTTATTTGCCTGATCTTTATTTCTCTTAACAATTCTTTCTTCATATTAAGTGTTGTTAGAATCTCTTTGTTTTCTTCTCTTTTTATGATGCTCTCCCTATTCTTCTATATATCCACATCTCAAAGGCATCAATTCTGTCTTCTAATTATTTGTTTAGTGTCCATGTTTCTGAGCCATACAGTAATATAGAATAGATGTAGCATTTTATAATTCTCATTTTTAACTTTGTAATTTGTTTAGATTTTAATATTTTACTCATGTCATTGAAAGTACTTTTCAGCCATTTCGATTCTTCTTTTAACTTCTGTTTCACATCTGCTGGCATTTGTGATTATGTGTCCAAGATATTGATAGTGTTTTACTTGTAGTTTCTGTCCATGCATGTTTATGTTTAGCAACTGTTCATCTGTGATGTTGATTACCGTGGCTCTTGTTTTTTTAATATTTATATCCAGTCCATATTCTTTACTTGATTTATCAACTTGATCTATTAGTCTTTGTAGTTCACGTTCACTTTCTGCTAAAAGAACAATGTCATCTGCATATTTCAGGTTGTTTATTTTTCAGTCCTGACATATCTTCTATATGTGTAAAGTTATTCTCTGTGTAGATATTAAATAGACATGGTGATAAAATTTATCCTTGTCTTACCCCTATTCTTATTTCTATATATGATGAGTAGTTGTTTTCACACCTTATTGATGCAGTCTGTTTCCAATATATATTTACAATCAGTCTATGTCATTTCTATCTATGCCTATTTCTTGAAGATGTTTGATTAATTTTTCATGCTGGACTCTGTCAAAGTCCTTGCTGTAGTCTATGAATTGGACATCTATATATTTATCTATCAACAGTCTGATACTAAGTGTAGCTTCTCTGGTTCATTTGTTTTTCCTAAAACTGAATTGCTCTTCACTGAATAGAAGTACTCCCCACTGAGTAGAAGTAGACTCCCCCACTGAGTAGAAGTAGACTCCCCCACTGAGTAGAAGTAGACTCCACCACTGAGTAGAAGTAGACTCCCCCACTGAGTAGAAGTAGACTCCCCCACTGAGTAGAAGTAGACTCCCCCACTGAGTAGAAGGCTCCTTCAATTGTACTAAGCCGAAAGCTGAAGCCTCCTTGGTATGAAATAAAATCAGAAAAACTACATCATTGCACATATGTAGTAAGAGCTAATCTCTTGCTATTCCTGGGGTTCTCAATCTAACAAACAACACACATTTCAATTTGTTTAAATGAACACCCAATGGTATTAATTGTTAGAAAAACTTAGGACGAAGGTATCATTGCTGTAGATAGGTTATTTTCATGCACATAGGCACATGTCTTATGAAAAGTAATTGTACTTTTAGGGGGATAATTTTACTAATTAATTAGTGATTAAAGAGTTGAAAAACAAGGAATTTTGTTACTCTATCAAAGACAATGTTGGCCACCCATTTAAACAATTACTACTATTCATTATCACACAAGAAAACTGCTAAAAAAGAGAATAAAATCTTTTTTTTTAATCAATCGAGTGATCTACATTTTCTATGGAAAACCAGTTGGGATACGTACTATGTTTATATACACAAATACCATCCATGTACCCAAGATTGTGCATCAAACCTCAATTAAATCTGACTACATTCACACAAATTGACTAGTATTTTTCTTCTAAGTAAAAAAAATAATTAAATAAAGCTATAAGTGAGCTTCTATAACATAGTTATAAGTGAGCTTCTATAACAAAACTATAAGTGAGCTTCTATAACAAAACTATAAGTGAGCTTCTATAACAAAACTATAAGTGAGCTTCTATAACAAAGCTATAAATGAGCTTCTATAACAAAGCTATAAGTGAGCTTCTATAACAAAGTTATAAGTGAGCTTCTATAACAAAGTTATAAGTGAGCTTCTATAACATAGTTATAAGTGAGCTTCTATAACAAAACTATAAGTGAGCTTCTATAACAAAACTATAAGTGAGCTTCTATAACAAAGCTATAAGTGAGCTTCTATAACAAAGTTATAAGTGAGCTTCTATAACAAAACTATAAGTGAGCTTCTATAACAAAGTTATGACAATTGAATATTTTATGCTCATCTGATATAGGTTAACATTTTTATTAGACTGACTATACAATCTTAGAAAGCTTTAGCCACGCATATATTTTATATTACATCATATCTATATTTTTTATTATGTGCATGTAGCACCTGGGGCTTGGACTTTTAGTGATGGCATGCAAGGTATAGGATCAGTGTCTTGCAAGCATGTCATATCACAGGAGGCGACTAACAAAAGTTGAGGGATAGACTGACAACATTTGGAAAAATAATTGTCACTACAAGTCTTGTTTCACATTTATTACTTTTGTGTTTTATCAAATGGTCTTAGTGGATGGCGAAGAAATGCAGACCAGCGGACATTGCATTTTTGTGACAGATGTATAGGTGATGGGAATACTAGATGTGCCATCACAGCAGATGGGTCAACAAATCTGACAGAAGAATAATGAGATAGTTGACTCAGAATTGTGTTGTGCTCTTTTTAGGATGTGATGATCCTGGGACACTGCCACATTGGAATGTCTTCCTTCTGAGACTAAACATGCATCACAACACTCCACCAACACAACCATGTCTTTGAGATGACAAACCTTATACTAGTCAAGGTGCCACCTCGGTTACTCAACTGAGGAGGACATGTGATTTTATGGGAAATGCTATGGGTTATTTTATGGGAAATGCTATGGGTTATTTTATGGGAAATGCTATGGGTGATTTTATGGGAAATGCTATGGGTTATTTTATGGGAAATGCTATGGGTTATTAAGTGCTACTTGCTCATCATCTAAAGGGATTATTTCATCATCATCATGTGTCAAGAGCTACCTGCTTACATCTACAGGGATTATTTCATCATCATCATGTGTCAAGAGCTACCTGCTTACATCTACAGGGATTATTTCATCATCTATCTATTCACCTTGCAATTCTTGTGGAGAATAAAAACAAACAACAATAAATGTTTCTCAATGTTTCTATCTGGACCCATGTTTAGTTGTTGTGTTCAGCTCGTACCCTGCCTCAACAAATCATTTCTATCTGGATCTATGTTTAGTTGTTGTGTCCAGCTCTTACCATGCCTCACCAAATCATTTCTATCTGGACATATAGTTGTTGTGTCCAGCTCTTACCATGCCTCAACAAATCATTTCTATCTGGACCTATAGTTGTTGTGTCCAGCTCTTACTATGCCTCAACAAATCATTTCTATCTGGACCTATAGTTGTTGTGTCCAGCTTTTACTATGCCTCAAAAGTTCTTTGTGCATTTGTATCTGGTTCTTTTCTTCTTGTATATCGGTGGTCTTCCTTTTTTCTTCTTAGTTCCAGAACAATGCATGGTTTATAGTGTCTTATGTTGGTCATCTTTACATATGTCCTACCATCAGTGATCAGATGTTCTGAGCCATATTCTATCTAACATCCACAGGGTGAGAATCCGTGAACGTAATTAGAAGGTACTGCTCATAAAATGTGCTGTGCTGTTTGTCAGTCGGAGTCGATGATGACCATTCAGATGATGAAGATTTCTGTGGTGTGCATGACTGTGAACTATGTGTGGTTGGAATTGTCTACCATATTATGAACATGTATGGGAGGAATCTTTGGGACATTTAGCAGCGCTTGCCTTTCTTCTAGCGTGTTTTTGTTGCGCTGCTTGTTGTTGAGGTTCTCTGCCTCTGCTGCACACTCTTGATTTTCCGACGCCATTCAAATCTGTCTTGTGCAAGATTCTCCCATGAATTTGTGTCTGATGAAGTGAGTCTGTGATGTCTTAAGAGTATCTTAAAAATTTTTCTTCTGTCCTCTAGCCTTGTGGGAGCCAGTCTGAAGTTTTCCGTATAACAACATTTTTGTTAGACAATCTTTCATACAGACCACGAGTCCTGCCCAGCGTGTCTGCAACTTCAGCAAAATTGTATGTATGCTTACAGATTTAGATTTCATCAGTACTTCACTGTGTAGTATTTTATCCCATCAATGGAAGTCGAGTATCTCACGAAGGCAGCTTAGGTGGAAGTGATTGAGTCTTCTAGCATGCCTGGCATATACTATGTTTCACAAGCATAAAGGAGTGATGATATTACTGCTGCTTGGTAAGCTGTGAGTTTGGTGGTAGTTGTTATTCCCCATCTTTATCACACATTTGGCACTAGCCAATTGCGATTCGGTTGTTTTATAAGTGTCACTGTTTACATCTTGTGAGAGAGCTGCTCAGGTAGGTGAAATTATTGACTGTTTGAAGATCTTTTTCTGTGATCCTTATATGGGGATTTCCGTGTGGTTTGTTTGGTGTGTGTTGAAACATGACCTGTTTTCTTTGCATTGATGGTGAAACCAAAGTTCTCACAGGCTTCAGCAAATTGGTAAAATGTAAGACATGAAGAATGAACAAATGTATATTTTGTAAGGCAATGTTCACACTGAAATATTCACTGCTCAGACATCTTGAGATTTTCTCAGATGAAACATAAAATTAGAAGGAACGTTGGTCCTAATATATGATAATGGGGACATATGCACCATTGATCAAAATTAAGACTACCTCCCCCTCTCCCCACCATCAACCAACAAACTAAACAATTACAACAATGATACACTATACAATGAAACAGTACAAAATTCAGTGTTGTAATTTCACAACAACACACACTCCAAACTGGGTTGTAAATCTGTACAGACTTCAACTTTTCTGCATTCAAAAATAGGATATTCCAATAATGGAACAGCCTATGTTTATAAATAGTAACATTTACAGGTTATTACAGAATAGCATCACAAAAAGAGCAAGATCTTAAACAAAAAAAATATATTAATTTAAAAAAAAACACAAATTCTTCTCCAAGATACAAGTCCTGTGTTACATCAGTTGTATGACATTCGCTTGACCCATCTTTTTCATTGGCTAGCAATACAAAGTATATGAAAAATGACCAATGAAAAACTGGGGCTACCCAAGATTAGTGACACAGTTCATAGAACCTATATATGGAAAATAGTATGATTAAACAAAAATATATCAGCAAATGACATAGATCTCATCTCCACTGCTTGTTACAGATTACAAGCAGCTTCAAGTTTCATTGCAATTTTTTCTTGTATTTCAGAATGTGCACATGAGATTTCATTTCTAATGTAAATCTTAACTGTGTTCCTCTATTAACTTATACTATGTTAATCTTTATGTTAATCTATGTGAAGATGCCATCTTCATGTTACATGTGAACATCTATAGTGTCGTTCTTGCTCATCGTTTTTTGGTTGTGTAGCCTATATAGTCTTGATGGGGTGCAATGAGTCTCGCATTGCACTCGTGCAGACTCAGGGTTAGCAGATAACCAAGAAACAGCTGCTCTTGCTGTATTCCTGGCCAACACTTTTAGTCTGGTGTTCGCAGAAGCTGTAGATGGAATGAGACATGAAATATCTCAGAAACCTGTACGCCATCACATTCAACATCATTATCGGCACACAGTGATGCAAGGCATCTGTGCATTCCGTCTCGGCCGGCCTAAAAAGCAGAAACATTGGGGGGGGTGGCAATGTCAATGTCTCAACATAAGTAATCTTACGAGTACACACTGAATCTAGAAAAGGCAACACATACTAGAGGAAGTGTGGGTCTCACCAATAGCTAACTAGACCAACCAACCATGCAACAGAAAACCTTAGTAAATGGCATGCATTTATATTGAGGTTATCTTCTTATAGAAGCTTCATGGCACGTCATCTATACAATCTTGTAGTCGTAACCTTCGATAACAGTTACCATGTTGTTCCGACAGACCGACGTTGTGCTTGAACAAACTACGGGCACGGCGTGGGTGGGCAGAACAACAAAGAAACCTGTTGCAAGGGCCAGAGTTGTGCCCTGATGTCGACGTCTGTTTCAGTGACATTAGACTCGAAACACCATTGAGTCGGATGTCTGCTGGAACAGAGGGCGGAGCACTTATGGGAATGCCCCATGTGCTGTGAGGCCAGTTTCTAATCAAGAACGACTGGCGTAAGTGCTGTTCATGCTCGAGAACACACAGAATCCCACCTGAATTGACTGTATTCAAAGTAGGAGTCATGACTCAAGTATTGGATAAGCCAACTTGAACATGACCTCCTGGATATGGAAAAAAGCTTTAAACACAGCTTCCCATTGCACAAAGGACAAGCATTGAAAACACTTGGGGAGCAAATTTTTCAAATCTCTGACCGAAGCAGTGTTGAGACTAGAACTCTGGACAACGTAGAGGGGGGCACACATCTCTAATGACACTGCAAACCTAGCCTAACTCTATTGTCGGCCGTTGCCGAACATGGCTCATGTAGAGAGAATTGGGTTCAGTACCCAAGGGCCCACTGTGAAGTTCCTCATCCAAGATTCGTATTTTGCCTACTTCTTTAGGTAATATACGTAATTGCAAAGAGTCAAAATACACAAACCGTGTCTAGCGATGGATTGGAAGGCCATCTCAAAAGGACGAGGCGAGTGCGTGAGAAATGCACAGGTCAAATCTCAGACCCTTGACGTGTTTGGCAAAAGAGCACCCCATCTTGGAACGTGTATCAATACGGAGTCTAATTTGACTGTCACTGTTACCCAACATGGCTCATATAGAAGAAATCAGGACTGGGTCCTAGGGACACACAGGGTGGTAATGGAATGGTCTGTCTTCCTACACGAGGAACAGATTGCTTGCTGCGAAGCATCTCGTTGGAGGAAAGACAAACAATGGGTGAACCAAGCAAACTATAATCAGCTCGTTTATAACATATACCCCCTCTGAATAGAAGGCTCCTTCAAAAGGCATTTCCCGAAACCTCCTGGGTATGAAAGAAAGCTCAGAGATACTTCCCCACTGCACATAGGAAGTAAGAGCTAATCTCTTGCAATTCCTGGGGTTCGAGAAGAAGAAGAAAAATAATAACGTGATAAAGTAAAGACCTTTTGATCGAAACATCAGTTGGGGTGTATTTTTATGTGTGTTTCCAGTGATTAACAAAACTTCATTACCCTGTTACTAGCTTTAGCTGTTAACGTGTAAAGCACATGTGGTAAGTAATTTTCTCTGTTAACTTCTACTAGAAATATAGTAAGACTCTCTATTAACTTTGACCACAAATATAGTAATACTTTCTATTAATGTCTAGCACAAATGTGGCACTAGTAAGAATTTTCTTCCTTCCTATGTTCTACATGAACTAGACACAGAACTCTATAGCAGACACAATAGCACTGTTTCTGCAGCGCTATTTCAAAACTTGTTCACATCTTTCCATTTATTCTAATTGGCCCTCTAGTTGTAGGTGTACAACCCAAACCTGCAGAATCTAAAGTTTCAGAAGCCACAAGGATTGATATCGTTAACCCGATTGGATGAAAAATTGGTATAGATGTGGTCTTATATTATCACAAAAACTCAGAAGAATTAAGTAAGAATATATAACACAGACATTATCAATAATCGAAGTGACTTATCAAGGCAACAGTCTGAATAAAAATGATCAAAATAAAATGACAGAATGTTGATGTTTTCTTCATTCAATAAACATAACAGTAGTTACTGAGCCTGTAGTTTCTGAGCCTGATGCCCCCATGATGACCCCTGACAATGAGAACTTTCTGGTTCATTAAGCAACATTCTAGGATGCCCACATTTCCAACTCTCGCATGTCGTCATCATCCTCTTTAACATGAGCTGGAAGAAACAAAATCTTTAATAGAAAACAGACAAGTAAAATAACAGAAAATTGAGACCAGAAATGGTTGTATAACTGCCCTTCACAGCCCATAGCCATTCTAACTGTGATGAAGTAATCCTTTCACAGCCCATAGCCATGTTAACTGTGATGAAGTAATCCTTTCACAGCCCATAGCCATTCTAACTGTGATGTAGTTATACCTTCACATCCCATAGCCATTCTAACTGTGATGTAGTAATACCTTCACATCCCATAGCCATTCTAACTGTGATGTAGTTATACCTTCACATCCCATAGCCATTCTAACTGTGATGTAGTAATACCTTCACATCCCATAGCCATTCTAACTGTGATGTAGTTATACCTTCACATCCCATAGCCATTTTAACTGTGATGAAGTAATACCTTCACATCCCATAGCCATTCTAACAAAAGTATACAGTTTTTCCTTGATTGGGTAACCGAGTTACACCTGAATTCATATAAGGTTTGTTTTCTCAAAGGCATGGTTGTGTTAGAGAGTTTTAAGGATACGTGTTTAGTCCCCCAAATGGAAGCATTCCAGAGTAGCATTATCCCAGGATATCATTTCCTGCCACATAGCACTGCATATATTTTTGGGTAAAATAGTACATTATACTTCTGTCTGCGGCAATGGCATGTCTAGTATTTCTGATATCTAGGAGTCTGCTATAAAAAGATAAAGAGACAATGCCTGTTGCTATGCTTCTCTTTATCATCCTCGGGGACCATGTGACAGAAGACAAAAGTAAGATGTCAAGACACGACATGCAGTGACAATGATTTTTCACAGATGACAGGTTGTCAGCATAACCCTGAATGTTCCATGGGGTCATCTCCTACAACATGCCTGGAAAGAAGACAAAGACCATATTCTCTGCACCCTGAACTAGAAGTCCTTGTTGCCACATGGGTGATAGAGCTGTGATAAATAGTTATTCTTAACTAATTCAATAAATGTCAATCCATTGAGATATGCAACACATTTTTTTTTACATCAAGTCACACACTTCTTCACTTATAACACACAAGCTACACACTTCGTCACTTATAATACACACGACTACTATATGATAAACTACAAAATTGTGACATTCTACTTCTGCTGTGTCAATGCCAAAATCCTGCAGATTAGCAGGATTTAGTCTGGAGAATGCAATATTTTGCTATAGTTTACAGTGTTGCTGTGATATCTACAACTTTTGGTCGGAAACATCAGCATGACTTCTGGGTCACGTTTACCTGTTGGATGAGACGGCCAAAACTCCACCTCATACCTTATTAGTCACCTCTTACACTATAAATGGCGGGTCATTACATTGCTCACGGCGGTTCAGCATTGTTCATTTTAGGAATGAGAAATACTGGGATAATATTAAATAATGAGCAATGTGTGGCAACATTTAATCTAATCATTAAATAATAATTAGAAATGTTCTAATAATTTCTTGACTCACCAAATACTTGAGCAATGTGTGGCAACACTGATAAAATCCTCCTAAATATCTATTCCTGTTGTATATATGTAGTTTCATATCCAAACTAATATAATATGGACTGAACAAACTAATGAAACATGAAGAAATCACATATAATGTCCGTCCGTTCAACACTAGGTCTAGGCTGACATACAACGCAATTATTTTCCATGCTGACACATGGCACCCCTGATACATCTTGTTTTTATATTATTCAATGAATAAACTAACATTCTTATAATATAACAACAACTAAAATATGTAGATAATACTTATGACAACGATCAAATACCATGCCGTATTACATTTGATAGTAAAATATGGCATCAGAAATACACAGTACTCATTCCAGAAATACACAGTAGTCATTCCAGAAATTACACAGTAGTCATTCCAGAAATTACACAGTAGTCATTCCAGAAATTACACAGTAGTCATTCCAGAAATTAGTTGACAAAATCAGCCGGCATTCTCCTTCTTACCATCGTAATGTAAAGGAATTTGACCTTTAGGCTGTGACGTATTCCTAGCTTTGTGTGGAATTCTACATCATATGAGCTTAACTTTGTGTGATTATGTACTGATGAATCGGGTCATAGCAACGGAGGTGACCGTAGACGCTGATGTCTGTAATTGTAATTCTTTGATCATGGCAACACACAGTCTTTAATTAATATTAAAAACAGTGGCATATCTCATTGAAGAAGTAGGAACAAGTTAGCAAGTTTTCAGCTGTAGCAAATATCTATGCAATATATTATGTTCAGTATGTTGCCAGTATACTCTGAACTGTACAAATGCACAGCTACCTGCTGCAGAATTTGAACCTGCTATATTGATAAACCTTGGCATAGGCCTACTTATTTATTTGTGTGCGTATGTATGTATGTACCTGGAGTAAGAAGAAGAGGGAGACCTAGAGAAACTCTACGAAGAACCATTAATAGAGAAGGTATGTCAATGAACCTAAACACCGCGCAACAATTGAAAGACCTGGCAACACAAAGACAGAAATGGAAAGCTATGGTTTCTGCCCTATGCGCCGCCTATGGCCCTGGAGGAACATAACATAACATGTATGTATGTATATATATATATATATATATATATATATACATATATATTTTATATATATATATATAAAATTATACTTGAGATAGAATAAAATCTGCAACTCGTACTAGAATTGTTATATATTTGTGTGTTGTTATTATCTTTATTTTATCATTAAACTTTGCGCAGTTTTAACATTACTTTCATTCCAGTTTTAACATTACTTTCATTCCCAGTATTTCTCCTTCTCTGTTCTATAGTTATGTTACAGAAATGAACGCTGATGTGCATTTTAATATTTTTTTACTTTGCATTCTCAATCACATTGGAAGTTCTAACAATTGAAATTACTTTAAGCATTGCCTCTGCAATTTATCTGAAAAATTCTAAACATTTCTATCTTATCGTTCAGTTTACACATTGGGTTTTATCACTACTCTCTTATGTTTTCCCATAGACTTTATTGTATAAAGTTCTCTGACGTCCGCAGTGACATAACATCATGTAAGGATAAGTAATGTTGAATCAGCCAGACTAAAATATAAATTTTTATATAAGAATATGCCTCTGCATGCTGCTTTCTCCCTCCCCCCACGAGGCAGGAAGTGATATAAGATGTCAGATCGAAGCAATGCGTCAAGCAGATCTAGTTATTATCTTACTTCAACTTCCAACAAACCCAGTCCTTACCGGAGGCGATATACTCAGGAAACCAGTAAAAGATGTAGAAGTAGAAGATCAATGATAATGGAGTCCACAGGGACAAGAAAAACAGGGAGGACTTAGGAAGACATCTAAATAGAGACTATGAAGAATGTGGCAGAAATAGGATCTCATTGATTAAGGTTGAGAACTTAAGGATAAAAAAAAGGTAGGAATCTAAAATTGAGGCTATAAAGATACTACAAAAGCCTAAGGGCTTGATTGATTGAAACTACTACAAAATGCGACAAAAGTTTTCTTTATCAAACATTTGCAAAAGAAAATTTAAAAAAGCTGTATTTATTTTCCTTACTATTTCCCATATTTAACTCAGTCATGCGAACGTGGACAGTGCCATTCCCACTAGTCACAGGTTCACGTTACAAATGTGTTCTTGATAAAGCCCTTTTGGCAGAAACATTGATTTTCATGTGTTATATGTTTATCCAATCATTATCAAAACTTAATCACCCTACTTCCTAGTTTCTCCTGTTGAATTTCAGTTTCGCTCTAATTATTACCTATTATCTATTTATTTTACTTAGAAAGGAAGAATTGGGTGTGATGTATGCTTACCTCTGGCTGCCCTTGGTTCTACAGGCTCTGCTGTTGGTACACTGGGCAGATCTTCTGTACCATGCACATCCAGCAACTGTTTGTCCAGTTCTTCTTGCTCTAGCTCTTCTAGCTCTGCCAATAACTCATCCTGCAAATTAATATCACAAAACAAATTAAACAGAGCATTGTAAGACATTCACCAGCAGAGTAAAGTTATGAAAAAATCACTGTAAGACATTCACCAGCAGAATAAAGTTATGATCAAATCACTCACTGTAAGACATTCACCAGCAGAATAAAGTTATGATAAAAAAACTTACTGTAAGACATTCACCAGCAGAATAAAGTTATGATCAAATCACTGTAAGACATTCACCAGCAGAATAAAGTTATGATCAAATCACTATAAGACATTCACCAGCAGAATAAAGTTATGATCAAATCAATCAGGAAGTCACTATTACAAACACAACATGAATACATACCAGAACAAGCTGTAATTAAGTCACTATCACAAACACAACATGAATACATACCAGAACAAGCTGTAATTCTATGACTCAGAACTTGACATAGCTGACATCGTTATCAAACCCATAACCCTTCAGAAGCATACAGATGCCACTCTAAAAACATTGACACAAAAATTTGGCCATGCCTCCCTGTTCTCAGTTCTTTGTTTCGGTGTGGAGAATTTTAATCCAGTCCAGTCTTTAATATTATCAAATCATATTTTATCTCTCTTCCTCTTCTTTGGCCCTCTACTGTTCCCAGCAGGATAGTTTTCGAAAGAGAATTATGCCTCATCACATGATCAAACCACACAAATTTTGATGTTTGACCACTATTAGATGTCCTTGTAGACCTGTATGAGAATTTATAATGTTTCTTACACACACATTTGTTTTATATTCTGTATAATTGATGCTCAATACTCATCTGTAACATTTGTTTTCAGAATTTTTCTCTCCATGTTCACTGCAAGTGTCGAACTCTCACATTTTTCTCTCCATGTCCACTGCAAGTGTTGAACTCTCACATTCGTACACAAGAATATGCGTTATTTAATATTCATATAGGTTGATCTTCACTGCTGTACTTATCCTGCTTTTCGATATGGTGTTCAAATGTGACTTTACAGCAGAGGCTAATTCAAGTCTGATCTTGATTTCTTTGTTAGTGTTTCCATCGCTGCTAATATACACACACAACATAAACCGTCAAATACTGCATGTTTCCCATTAGAGTGTTGTCATCACGTCATGTATAAGGTGAGCTTTCTAATTTACCCTTCGACGGGGAAAAAAACCCAGTCCTTACTGAAGATCGAACATTGGACCTCATGGATGTGAGACCAAGTTCGAACCTCTCAGCCATGCGTCACAATGCTAATATAAGACCCTAAATACTTAAAGTTATTAACTTCTAGCTTTTACCCATCCAGCCAAATATTAACAGCAGTTTTACTGTTATATCTGTTCACCACTATCTTGCTTTTCTCAATGTTTCTATACTAATTGATTTCACAGCCACAATTATATACAATGTAAGATGGTCAACACAGTCTTATTCATATATGGACAGGTGGCTGAAACAAGAATGTCATGAATACTACACCTGTGTGTTACATAAGACAGAAAAGGAAGTATAGAATAGCAACACTATGACCTTATATATATGGTGTAAGAGGCAACTAACAAGGTTTGGGGGCAGATTTGATTATATCATCCTATCGTGACTTGACAGCCACGCTGAAGCCAGATGCTTTAAGCAGAAAGGTGTAGATATCACAAATTGTAAGCCATAACACAATATATTCCATTTTATGGACTGCATCCTGTTTGCAGCGGGAGTTTGAGAACAAACACAGAAGAAGAACTACTCAATACACTTCAGGCAGATCCATAGGTAATCAGTTTCCTGTTCATTGATGATAGAAGAGAGAGCAACCAAGAGGCAGGGAAGGAAGTGCCTCCTCTCTGGAAAGATCCAAAGAATGCACAACCAACGAATGGTACACTTAGCTTACATACCCTTAGATGACTTATGGATTAGCGAGATGAGCATTTATGGGAATGTTCCCAGTGCCATGATGCTCGTTCCTAATCAAGAACCATTGGTGCCCAGATTCTGTTTCTCAAGTCATGCAAGCAATATGTCAGCATTGGAGAACCAGAGACTACTCCAGTTCCTTGTCCTGACCTTGGTAACAGACAGCATAACTGCAATCTGACTAAGTAATTAGGGACTGAAGAGTGAACACAAACTTTATGTTAATACTGGGTGCAGAACATGGATATACAGAGTCAATTATGTCACACAGATTTTCAACCCTCACTGTAAATAACAACACATCAAACAATTTATACAAAGTAAACACAGAAGAAATCTCTTTCAGAATCACAAGGATGAAATTCAGTCTGACCTCATCCATATCTCGACCGAAGCCAACAGGGTTTGAGATGGCTTCTGAGATCTCATTGGCTACTTCTTGCTGCTCTGCCACATCATCCATTAAATCATGGACCTGGTCAACATCTCTGTAAGAAAATCAGAAATTAACACTTTAACATGTACTGCTATAACAAACTCAGGAATGAACACTTTAACATGTACTGCTATAACAAACTCAGGAATGAACACTTTAACATGCTATCTTCTTCTTCCCTCCCTCTTTTCCCCTTTACGGGTGTTGAGAGAGATAGTGTTCTTGTTCTAGCATTTTTGGCATCTTCAGATAATGTTATTTGGTGTTTGTGTAATGTCTCTTTGATGTTTTCCCCGTAGCCGTAACCTTCGATAACAGTTACCATGTTGTTCTGACAGACCGACGTTGTACTTAAACTAGTTACTGGCACTGCATGGGTGGGTGGAACAACAAAGAAACCTGTCGCAAGGGCCAGAGTTGTGCCCTGATGTCGACGTCTGTTTCAGTGGCATTAGACTCGAAACACAATCGAGTCGAATGGTTGCTAGAACAGAGGGAGGAGCACTTATGGGAATACACCACGTACTGTGAGGTCAGTTTCTAATCAAGAATCTTTGATGTTGTTGATCCAGCATACTCTAGTAACTTAAAAGTGACAGAACAGAACAAAAAAAACAACACAACAAAAGAAAATGATCTTATATAACAACAGTAACCCAAGATAACAAAATAAAGGTACCCTATACTACAAAACAAGTGACCCAACACAACATAAAACTGACCCAACACAACATAAAATTGACCCATATACAAATAAATTAACCTACACACAAAAGTGCAAAAGTGTAAAAACTACATTTGGACTAACAAACAGAGCAATTTACAACAGCATCATGAAGCATTCAACACTTACAAATTATTATGCGCACCCTTCAGAGCTTTCGCTGCCACACCCATAACTTTGAGAACCTCTGTATTAGTACTGGCATTCTCCAATGCTTCTCTCTGAAACTCGATTGTAGATAACGTGCCATCAATTTGCTGTAGCTGTTTGTCATAGCGCTTCTTTCTCTTCAGAGCTTGAAGTGCAACTAATATGTAAAGCAAAAAATTGAAAACATTAATATGTTGTCTATTATCTATCCCCAGGTGGTGTTTTCGTAGCTTCCACGCTTGCCTTGAGCATAGGGGTTTGAGAATGAGATGTAGTTAACGTTACCGAGCCTGATGTGTTATTCTATTTGAGGTGTAGTCATGTTTATTCAGGGAGCTGTGTAGCGCAATGGTTAGCGCGCTGGCTTCGCATATGAGTGGTCCTGGGTTCATTCCCCAGTTCAGGTGGAAATGTTTTTCAGATCTCAACGGCTCCTAGGTCACCGAACCTTAAATGGGTACCGGATTAATCCGGGAAGTAAAGATTGCAACGGAGAGGAGATACTTTACTTTTTACTATGTTTATTCAGAGTGGTCTTGATGTTGTCTATCCACCTTATCCTCTGTATCTTGTTATAAGCTCTTATGGGAAGTTGATCATTCATCCTCATAAGATGTCCAAATCGTTTTATCTGGTGTTTCTCTATATATTCGATGCATGATGTTATCCCTATTATCATTATGATGTTCTCACTATGCATTTTGTCTGGTGACACCAATGGCCTTCCTTAAACATTTCATTTCGAAAGTATGTCATGTTATCAAAAGTTTTTACATGATTAATGTGTTGATCGAGAATTTAACCATAACCATGCAAGGTTCTTAAATTTATGAGTGGTTTAGTTTTTTGGCTGGCATCTGCGTTCATATAATTTCAAAGCACGACATGTCTCTTTTAAACAAATTTTAACAACACAAAGGTAAATTTCCTGTGACCAGAACTGCACGCTGCCTCTGGTGGGAAAACTACAACTCCGGCCTGTCGAAACTGCGTTCAAGTAGGACGGTGGGGTAAAAAAAGTCAATTAAAAAAACATCCAGTTCAGAATCCATCGGTGGGCTACAATGGTCGTCAATATGTATACTTGACATAAAATCATTATGGATTGTGATTTTGATTAGCGATTCTTGGGAATAATGTTATTACCAAGTAGATATAGCAATAAGTTGATTTTGTCATGAAATGACATTGAACATGCATGGAAAAAATTTTTTGCCATATTTATCGGAATTAGATCTACGATTCTATAACTATTTTTGGACAAGGTAAGTTTTTACATGTTTTATGTATTCATTTCTCTTGTATTACACTTACTTACAAACAAATTCAACACTTATTTGCAATTCCTTATTTTAATGTGCACACCCTTATTTCACATCTCTAATAACAAAAAAGTTATTGTATTTTCAAAACATCCACCAAAAATTTTTCAAAAAGGACCTAGTGGTAGGGGAATGATTTTGAAATTTTAATTCAGACTGCTAAAAATTAAGCTCTGTGGAAAACATAGTAATTAACTGTAAATGTGTCACTAAAATGTGACTTGAACAAACAAAACCTCTGTGTTATTCCATAATGGAAGTGCAATAAACAAGATTCATGGATTAACTTAATTAATGGAAACATTAATAAACATAATTTAATTAAAATTCGGTATACAACAAACCATCCTTGCTATGTCGCTGGTCAAAGAGCAAAATATGGGTCTAACACTGTATTTCCCCACTACTCTTCAATGTGGTGGAAAAGGGAAGCTTTACTTATACAGTAAACATTGATATAATTGAACCAGTCCCCTTCCCCCTAATATAATGAATGTAGAATTTAAAGGGTCCATATACACCACCAGTGCCATATAACACATATGCTAACATATGGATGCGAGTCTTGGACAATAAACAAACTGGAAAGTGGGAAATTAGAGGCAATAGAGATGTGGTTCTATAGAAGAATGCTGAGAATACCATGGACTGCCAGGAAAACTAATGTGGAGGTTTTGAAAGAGTCAAATGTGAAATGGACCTTAATCAATAATATAAGAAAGACAATCTTCAATTTTTGGCTACACTATGAGACTGGGAGGTTTGGAGACCATAGTCACAACAGGCAAGATTGAAGGCAGCAGAGACAGAGGACAACAACGTGAGAAAATAAGACACAGTTTGACAACCTCGTACGGCAGGGAAATAACAACAATCTTGATACATAATACTGGAGACAAGAGAGCTATTGAGAGCCATGATCGCCTACACCAGCCAGCATGGCACCTGATGATGATAATGATATACACCACTAACAAAGTGAAAGTTTATTGACAAACTTTTATTGTGAATTCTGTGAGTTTGTTGACAAACGATGTATTTACTATTTTGCATGGGAGTTTTTATGAAGATGTTTGGATTTACTAATTTATTGTGCAGGTTGTTTGATAATACATGGATGTATTAGTTAAATATTGGTCCAAATGCATTCATATGGGCTAGTGATTTGGCCACTTAATGAGAATAAACCCTTATTGGCCTATGTGCAAGAGCATACCACATGAAAACAGCAAGATATTGAGAAAGAAGGAGTTGCCAACATATTGAGATGTCACAAGCAACAATACATGCCATATCCCGAAAACCAATCAATTCAATTCCACTATGCCTTAAAGTTAAAGAAAAAGAAGAGAAAAGATGATGGCGAGTAATATAAATGTATTGTCAATTGCATCTGAATTTGACAGTGGGATGTGTCATGCAAGGCTGTGGACAGAGAGGAGGGGGGGGGGTGATTGCGTTTATCCCCCCACCCTTAGACAATGAATCAGAACATGACCTTTAGTACTAGAAACGTAGCCAAAAGGTCGGTAAATCAGCTAAATCACAACATACGAGACACTGACATGAGTCTACAAAAATGTTTTGTTCAATCAATCGTTGGATCACATTTTATTTTCCAGGGTCGCCTTTTTCAGTTGTTTAGTTTAGCAATCGAGGTTTTATAAATCTAGACATAGGCCTATTGATTCAAAATAGTTTATTACAACTTAGTGTTTCGTTCAACAACATACCTCTTTTGTTTTTTGTTCCGTTCTTCCTGGCTATTGCGATCTCTGCTTCAATTTTCTTCTCGAGGAAATCTGATTTCTTCATTAACATCTCCTCAACTTCACGAAGTCTCTGAATTCCCTCTTGGGGTGTCGGCGCTTTGTCTTTCTTGCCATCTCCGAATAACTTCTTCAAAAGACTCATCTTTTCTTCGCTGTAACTTCCAAAATTTCAGATGCTGAAATGTTGATATGAGTAATACGTCACTTCACTCAATGCTATAAACACAGAATTTTATAAAGAACTATACCAATGGTAGTGGTGACTGTGACTCAAATCAGGAAGTTGAAAATCTCTCAGACATGACGCTTTTCTGAGGCAACTGGATTGCGTAACTTCTATTGGTGGAAATACCCAAATTACTGTTTACCGTTCTTTTAGAGGAGTTACCAAACTGTACTTGTTGTGTCCATTAGTTACAGCTGAGAAATGGTTCGAAAGTTTTGGAGGATTGCCTTCATTGTTCTCCCATATTACTCATATGTACTACCCACCGCAGCAAATTTGTCGTCCAAGAGTATCACCCATATCACTTAACATACGATCGTCTTCATTGATCTGTGAAAAAATGCACTTGTAGAACAAGAATATAAGCTTAAATGCATGTTTCTTGACACATGGGTCTTAATAAAGAAACCAAAAAAAATGCGTTTTTTTATAAAGAAACATAACAGAGTGAAAAATATTTGCTATGAAAGGTATGGTTTTTTAAAAGGGAAACGGCCGGCAAAAATGATGATGGACAAGAAACTTCACGTAGTGTTTCACATCACACTCAATGCCACAGGTCAACTTTTCCAGAATAGTAATTAAAGAACGTCAATTTAAAGACAGCAATTGTTCTGGTAAGAATATGACACACCAGGACGTAGATATGGTTATCTTAAGGAGGAGGGCTTATCTTAAAAAGAAAAGGTCATTCGTTGGGTTTTGTCTGCAAATTTCACTGTCTGACTGGAAATTTGAAGACCGTTTTGTAAAAAATCACTACTGGTGGGAATTTTATAGATCGTTTGGTTAAATTCATAGTGCTAAATGTAATAGGCCTACTAGATTCGCTAAAAAAGGAGTTGTGGTGGTTTGAACATCACAAAACCTATCCCCTTATCTACGAGCCTGTGGTCACTTCAAGATAGAATGATATCATACAGTCAGTGATACACCAGATAAGCTTATGAGATACACCAGATAAGCTTATGAGATACACCTATGGTGCTAATTTTTCGGTTAATGGTTATATATAAAAGATATTACCAAACTTTTTTTTAAAAACAACACTTTTTAGAGAAATGAGTACCACGCGTACAGAAACACTAATTGAGTTTATACCTATAGGCCATATTTCCACTTTTTCTAAATATTTTATTTTACATATTATGCATTTGTCTAACTGAACATAATAGGGCCTATAGACTACTTGAAATGTTCAGTAAACATATGTGTATCATGTGAAACATTAAATAATGAAATTGGTAGCATATCACGAATTTCCCACAAAATTACTTTTCCTTTCCTCCCCTCTAGATACTCCCATTTCTGACATTCTCTGTATGTGTACGTTCTCAGCCGCATTGACATCATCTTCATCTTGAAATGAATTTAGTACTGCCTTGATTAAGTCTGTTGTATCTCTTGTCAGAATTGTACAGTCTATTGCAACATTGTCTGCCAATAAGTTGGCTCTCTCGCTTCCTTTGACTCCAGCATGACCAGAGCAGTATATCCATGTAATGCTCTGGACAATTGAGTTGCTCAATAAGTCCCAGCATTCTTTTCTCAGCATGTACTTTTCTATCTTGCGCAGCTAGCTTTTAGAGTCTGTGAGTATTGCCTAGTGTGTTGATGTATCATTTATCAACCAATTAAGTGCTGCTGTAACTCACGATATCTCCATCCTCATGCTTGATGTGACAGTGGGATATGCTGACGATTTCTCAATCAACTTAATGCCGTTTCTGTAGGCAACAAAACCCCAACCGCTTTTATTTGTGTTTCTGTTAACTGAGCCATCTGTGTATATAATTATGTCTTGTGGTTTAGAGTGTAGCTGGAAAAGTTCATGCACTGTAACCTGGGCCCTGACACCCGTCCATTTTCGACAGGCTTTACCTAGTTGTATTACTACAAGAATACCCACAGACGTTATTAGAAAAAGGCGTTGGGCATACATCGTTAACGCAATCAGAATGAATAAGACAGAATACCACGTGAAGTCTTTACATGGTCACCGAGTGGCAAGAGAAAACGAGGAAGACCAAAAACAACACTGAAAAGAACTATCGAAAAATAAATCACAACAGCTGGTATGAACGATCTGGAACAACTGGCTGTTGATCGAAAAGCATGGAGAGCTATGACATCTGCCCTATCTGCCAAGCTTAGCATAAGAGGAAAATGATGATTATTACTTTAGTCAGTGATTTCTTCTCAATGTCTACCTCCACCCATTCACTGCCCTTTCATATTTCTTTACATTCACATACTATTCGCAGTGTGTCTTCAGCCACTGCCATCCATGATCTGCCACACGATTGATTCGTTTTTCTTTTGACTCATCTCTAGACGTTGGTGTATTGGGTGGTGATTGTATTATGTCCCTTAAGGTTCGACCTAACTTATGCTACCTGATGTCGCACTCTAATGCTGGGGAGATCAAGCAGGAATCTCATAGCAGAGATGGGTATATATCTAGTACACACCAGTACCGCTCTCATTGCCTCATTTTGGACTTATTCTAATTTATCGACTTGTGTCCGTCAGATGCCAAGAGAACTATCATTGCAGGAAACTTCTATGCACACATACCTATCACAGCATACAGGGATAGAAACACCACGTGAAACAACATAGAGGAACTATGCAACACGAGCAACCTAATAATATACAAGATTCTTCATCCACACCCACTCTTCTCCAGAGCTAGTAAATCAACATTCAGATCCAACCTTACTATAACAGCCGCAGACCTACAAAATGACTGCATGCTGAGAGTCCTTGGTGACATAGGAAATAGGAAGTGACCACCGCACCATGATCTCCAAATATCACAAACAAGAAACTAACCAACAAAAAAAAAACACCTCGCTGGAAATACAAACGAACACAGACTAGGAAAAATTCAAAACTTGCACAGACCAAAATCTAATAACGATTGACAAAAAACACAGATATGAACATCTTATGCAAAAACCTCACTGCAACCATTCTTAATGCAGCCTACAGAACAATTCCAAGGAGGCAGAAAGAAATATAGCACATTCTGGGTAAAGAAACTAGAAAAACTTGCCAAAAACGAGAAGAGAAGCAAGAAAGAAAGCAGAGAAGCTTCCTACATATGCAAACAATAGAATATAATAAACTAACTGCACTGATCCGACTAGAATCAAACGATGCAAAACAACAAAAATGGTCAGACACTTGTACTAAGCTCAACCTAGCACTGACAACAGGAGGGCTTGGGAGCTATTAAATAACATATCAGTGAAAAACAAATACACAACAAACAAAATCACTACAGACTGCAAACCAGATACTAGTGGAATACACAAAGGAAATAGTTTCTACAAATACTTTTCAGGCATCAACAAAACCTTCCATAAGAAAGTATTAGAGAATACAATTAGCAAGATTCTAAAATGTAAAGAAAGATCAAAACCAGCAAACATTGCACTCTTTGATGAAAACTTCACCATTCAAGAACTCAAGACTGCATTAAAGATACAGAAACTACAGCCAAGAAAAGCATCAGGTCCTGATGAAATATTCAATGAGATTATCCACCAGCTAGGAACCAACGGAAAAACAGAGGTTCTAAAATTCATAAATACAACTTAGCAAAGTGGAACCCTATCAACAGTCTGGAGGACCGCTATTGTCAAGCCAATATTAAAAAGGGTAAGGCTGAAGATGACATAAATAATTTTTCGGCCAATCTCTTTGACTTCAAACATCAGTGAACTTGCAGAATGAACGCTGAATAACAGATTATACTGGTGGTTGCAGATCTTCAGCGTCCCTCAACAACTCTAAAGCAGGTTTCCGAAGAGGATTAAGGACTGAAGACCAACTCTTTTACTTCACCCAGAATGTGAAGGATAATTTTCAGCAAGGGAAGAGTATAGTTGCTGTCTTTGTAGACCTAATTCAAGCATGTGATAGGGTATGGAGAAAGGGACAATTGCTAAAAATGCAAAACATGGGCATTTGTGGGAAAATGTACAAATGTATTAAGAACTACCTAAGTAACAGAACTATACACACTGCAGTAAACAACAAACTATTATCCGAGCGTACACTTGAGAGAGGTACCTCATGGTTCACCCCTTAGCTGCACCCTATTATTATTCTTCATAAATGATCTCCTTGACTTTACACGCACAAAATCATGTTTTTAGACGAATTTTTCATATGGACAAGTGGATCAGACTTGCACCTGGCTGCAGAGAAACTTAAAACCTTTCTCACAATACCAACATACTGCAACTTCTGGAAACTGAAGTAAACACCAGTAAAATCACATATACCAAATTTACACTTAGCAACAATCACGCCTGAAGGAGCTCAAATAAATCGCGAAGAAACCCAACATACCTAGATGTTCAGCTGGACAGGAGGCTAGCATTCAACAACTTTATTTACAATATCAAAGAAAAAAATAATCAAGAGTTTGAATTTGCTAAAGTTACTTGCAAGTACTCACTGGAGAGCCGACAATTCAATACTTAGACACGCATACATAGGATAAGTCAGATCCATATTAGACAATATGGATACTTCTCTTGCATGCCACATCATCAGAAAGCTTCTGCACACATGTACAGAGTATAAAGCCAGACACTCCGCTTCATTGGTGACATGAGTTCAACACCAACTGTGGCCTGTGAAATCGATGCAAATACAGAGCTACTAGATATTAGAAGAGAAAAGGCAGCTATAGAAGGTGAGGAAAGATACAAATGAATCCCACAAAACAATCATAACAAAGAAATAATCAACAAATGGACACGCAAAACAAGACTAAAACACAAAATCCCCAGTACAGCTAGCAGAAGAACTAAACAAGAAACATCACCTTCCTGAAGACAGAGAGGAAACTGAAAGAGCATAAAATATCACACCAAATGCACCCCTCATACGTCGCAAATAAATACTACACTTTATTCTTGATTAGAAACAAGCGTCACAACACTGGGAGCATTCCCATGTATGCTCTGCTTGCCGTTCCGTTAGTTATCTAAAAGTGTATAAGCTCAGTGTCCCAGTCAGTTGCTAATTACGTGTTCTTCTGATCTTCTCCAGAGAGGGAGCACTTTCTCTCATCGCCTCTAGTCAATTCCATTTCTACCAATCTCTGAATATGTACATTGTCACGTTCAACTTCCTCCTCGTCTTCTCGTAGGGTATCCATGACTGCTCTAATCAACAATTCAATCCTGTCTCTTCTTATCTCTTACCAGCAAACACATCAGCTCTCTCGTTTCCTCTGACCTCAACATGACCTGGATAGTAAATCCATGTAATGCTCTGCGCATTGTTGAGAAGAGTGACCCATTCAGTTATGATCATACACTTTTCTATCTTTCGCAGCATACTTTGAGAGTCCGATAGAATCACTGGGTCTGTCTAGAAATACTACACTAATTGACGTCAGTAACAGTGGTAAGAAGCGCGTATGCGACAGCTCAATTACCGAGTTTGATCCCCGCCACCGGCAATTGTGCATCCGGACCTTTTAGAAAGTATGGCAAACTACTGAGCGTATTTATATTTCTTAGAAAATTAGCTCAGCCAAACTATGCTGGGTTGATAGATACGACCGGAATAGGAATGCTACCAGAAAACCAAGGCCATAAATCAAAAAAATCATTTAGTCCATTGCACTAGAGACTATCGACTCCTACCACAAGGACTGGATCCAAGCATACACACACGGGTCAGTCTTCAGAGCCATTATTAATGCACAATATGACTCTCTTATAGTCCTCCCTGACCAAACATCAATAGAGTCATCATCTGCTCATTGTGGAGCGTTCTGCAGCAACTATGATGCAGAGATGAAAGCAATATCAGAAACACTCTCATATTATTGTCTATTGTTTATCCCCAGGTGGATGATGGTCAGAATACTCACACTTACCGTTAAGCGTAGGGGCTGGCGACTTGGATCTTAAGTTGTCTATCCAAAGCCAGATTTGTCGCTTTATCTGCATTGAATTGATATTTGTTCAGGGGTTTGTTGATGTTATCTTTTCATCTTTTTCTAGGGCTTCCTCTGGCCTTGTATCCGGATCTACACGTGTTATATGTTCTTGTCGGTAGTTGGTTATGGTTCATTCTCATAAGGTGTCCAAATCATTTTTATTTGGACCGCTGGACCACTGGCTCAAAACGAAGAATACTATATGCAGACATGTTCCAACCAAATGCACACAACAGCATAAATAGACTTCACCGTAAAGGTTAAACCACAATATTTTTGCTGCGAACAACACATGTACAACTAAACAAACATCTACAAAAGATTACCACAGAAAATACACGATACTGCAATCACTGCAACAGACAAAAGGAGTAAAAAAAGGGAGACACCAGCTTATTGAATGCCCTGCACTACATGACCCAGGAAAACAATTATTACCACCAAACCCCTCCACCACTAACACCATTTATACAGACAACACAGCTGTAGAAGACGTGCATTTACAACGACCAGGCACAGGCAAAAATAGCGAAAGCTCGCAACCCCGGGGATTGGGTTTGTAAGCAAGTAATTAGGTTATAATTCGTATTAAAAAAATTAGAATGTCATGTATGATCAATACGTTAGTTGTATTCATCAATAGATAATCTTGATAACAGTTTCTGTCGATTTTACATTTGTAAAACTCGTATCCGGAATTCATACAACAATTTGAAATCGTTACTGGGGGCTACCAGCACTGTGTACACCGCGACCGTTGACAGTATGGAAGACCTAGACCTGTCAATTAAAACGTAAACAGGAACTAGTTTCAGATTTGCGTGAAAAACTATTTGTTGACCATGGCTATTTTCAACCCCAATGTGACTCCATGTATGTAAATTGCGACCATATTAATTGTCCAACAATAATCAAAAACGTAACGAACGGGCGTCCGAATTAATTCAGCTAGAAGGTGTGTACAGTCGACAGCCACGGTGTAAACTGTCTGTCTAGTGACGTTTAAAATTACAGGGAGGTTTAAAAGAGGTAGTCTTCAATTTTTATTTGTCAGAGGACCAAATATATATATATACACCGGCAATATATGTAACGGGCCATCTTTATCGAGGGATACATGTTCCAGTGTCGGGTAACAACCATAAACAGGAAATGGGTGGCTGGGGTAAACACATGACAAATATCAAAATGAATACAAATAGGTATACAGTGGTACCAAAATAAATTATAATGCAACCCGAGAATGAGACACAGTGACAGACGACGATTTGACTTAAAAGCCTTCATCAGGACAAACAAAAGACCACATGAAGCACATCTTACATAGAGAAAACATGGTTGTGATAGGAAGGAAATAAATGTAGAGAATGACAATAGCGAATGGATGGCGGAGGAAGCAAAGATAGGGCAGGCATCATGACAGGGAAGCAGAGGGTGTATGGAGAAGATAGTGGCAAGTAAGAAGGGGAAAGTGCACAGAAAAAAAGAAAAACAGTGAAAATAGATAATATATAATGCAAGTAAATAAAATAAGATAAATTAAAAATACTTATCTCCAAAGTGATCGGCTAGAAAAGAGGACGTATGAAACCAAGATACTAGATTATATAGCAGACCCGACGCCCGTTCCCAGACGTAGAAAGACGGGAAAGACATCCTCAGGCAATTATAGGCAATAAAATGGGACACAAAGGTCGAATACACAAAGGGAGTTGAGAGAACGCATGGCAAACAAGAACATAAGCATACGGCAGGGACGTAGAAGCTGAGGTAAGGGGGAGAATGTATCAGTATCCATGACTCACACCGAATGTCCTATAGAAACAGATAGCAGGAGATGAAAAGAGAAACGAAGGGAGGGGCTGAAAGACGAAAGGAGAATAAACAGGAATAAATAAAGATGCGAGGAAGAAGAAGTGAATTGAAAGTGGTAGACCGACGTGTGTCCCAAAATAAAACAGAGATACGTCCCATAAGAAACGCGGAGTTGGGAGGGGGCCCTAGGGACGCAAGGAGGGCATACCTAGGGAGGATGGGAGTAGCCATCCCTGAAAAAAAAGTCACCTTTATTGCTTTGATAATGACGGGCTAGTCTTACGTCAGTTATACGGCCCCGTTGAATCGAATTTTCCATATTTCAAAAGTGACGCCATATTTTGTTCTGTGATTTTCTTTGGCTGTTGATGTAAAGTATACATGAAATGACAAATCAAAGTCACTAAAAAGTCAAGAGTCACTGTTAAATGACGTTTGAGAGTCACTAAAAAGTCAAGTCACTGTTAAAGGATGTTTGAGAGTCACTAAAAAGTCAAGAGTCACTGTTAAATGACGTTTGAGAGTCACTAAAAAGTCAAGAGTCACTGTTAAAGGATGTTTGAGAGTCATTAAAAAGTCAAGAGTCACTGTTAAAGGATGTTTGAGAGTCACTAAAAAGTCAAGAGTCACTGTTAAAGGATGTTCTGATTAGTTCACATCACTGTATTTGCGAGGAAAGTGCCTTTTGTTTAAGTTAAGTATGTGTACACATCAATCAATCAATGAATGAATGAATCAATCAATCAATCAATAAACCCATAACCCTTCAGGGTCGTAGGGGTACCACATTGGATGCTTCAGCACACAGAGTCCTCCAGCGAATTCTATCCTCAGCGATGCGGATGAGTGTAGAAATATCTTGCCCTGTCCATTCCTTGATGTTGTCTGTACACATATAATGACGTAAATAGTCTAATGAGAATTTTTGGCGGGTGGAGGGGGTGATACTGTATGTATATGTTGTTCGTTTCAAAGTGGAAAAAATGTGTTTTCAATTTACCAGCGGGAAGAGGGGGATCAGAACTTTTAGCAGCCTCTCAAACACCCCTTCTGCCCGTAGCAACTTATGATTCTGCCACCTTTATGTTCTTGTGGTCTAAAACGTCGGTAGTATATGCTATTCCAGACTTAATCAATTCAGGATTTGTTGACTGGTAGCAAGGCCCGTAGACAGGAGGGGTTAGGGGTACTGCGTCATCACCCACCTTTAACATTTCAGAACGTTACTTTTAATTTTAGTATACATTTAGCCAAAAGTGCAGGCGGTCCAAAGTCAACCACAGAACCCCCCCCCCCCCCACCTCAACTACCGATTTGTCCCTGAAAGGTAATTAAATATGACATGAAAAAGAAGATCTGACACATATACCGCACAAATAACATTTTGTTAAGGTAGCGTTCACTTCCCAACATCTTCTTAAGAAGATCATACCTACAGTCCTGCTGGTAGCCTAATGACTCTCTAGGCAGTATAAATACGTTCAGTAGTTTTAACATTGCTTTCAAAACGGTATGTATGTACAGTTAGGGTTTGATCTAGGAATGTTGGCCATCTGAGGCGATCTCAGTAACACTGTAACATCTGAGGCGCTCTCAGTAACACTGTAACATCTGAGGCGCGGCCAATAATACTGCGTCAGACTTTGTGGACTAAATCCATCATAAACAAGCGAAAGTTATCGACGTTTTCAGATCTCAGCCAAGCTGTAAATTTTGACACTCATCAACCCGTTCTCAGAACTAGATGGAGCTAACATGCAGGAGTTAAATAACAAATGTAGATGATAAACAATGTGTTAATAACAAAGGCACTTAAAAATTACGAAGCTGGAAAAATACGAAGATGGAAAAATACGAAGATGATAAATACTTCGAATAAATGATTCCATTTTGGTTAAGTAAAATTTAGCAAGCGAAGCTTGGAACAGGGTAATGAAGGTTTGCTTATTACTGGAAACATACACAAATCGGCTTTGCACCCAAAAGGCCTTTATCAAGAGTACACACACAACAATAAAAAAGACACGTAAGAACTGCTTTATTCACGGTTAATGGCAGAATTAAATATGGATATAACCAAAAAATGTAATTAAACACATTTCCTGCCTCACTGGAAATGTATTATATCAAAGGACAACTGCTAGAAAGTATAAGATCTTTGTATAAGAACTGCCAATGTGTAGTAAGAACATCAGATGGTATCACAGACACATTTGATACAACAACGGGAGTGCGTCATGGTTGCGTGCTCTCACCTTTGCTATTCAATATATACATAGACAGAATAATAAAAGAGGCAAAAAGTACAACTGCTTCCAGCGATACACAACACACTCTACACAACTGCACCACAGTTGAGGAGAACTTGTGCGTTCGCCAGAAAGACTATGGACTGTCAAGAGCTTCCTGCTCACAGCGAAAGGGATTGAATCATCACCATCGTCATGTTGAGGTACGCTTCTTTCCATAATAAATGCTAGTCCAATTTGTTTATACCAAAGCTCTACAACAAGTTTACTGACGGTCCTAGTACGTCGTTGATTAACCATCATTCTTTCTCGCCCGCGAAACCGCTCCTTTCTAGCGACACAACATTTCAAACCAAGCTACCTTATTCTAGTCATGGAACAAGAGTCATCGTCCCTTTTACAGTCATTCGAGCGTTTTCCGTAGGGCATTCAAAATGTCTGCTCCATCCATCGCTCCACCAACAGACGTACTAGCAGCGTGGGCGTCCAACCTATCCGCTCTCTCATTACCCCGAACTCCCGCATGTCCCGGCACAAAAATAAAAGTCACTCTACGCACACAGGAATTATTCACTGCATCCAGCCACTGTTCCCGAACGTACCCTGCCTGAACTTTCATAATTATGCTACTGGAGTCACTGAGTATACAGGCATGCTCGCAGACCGTCCGTGAGAACACCCATTTCATAGCTTTGGTTACTACCAAGATTTCCATTGTCATGCTCCTTGTCGTCTGAGCGAATGAACCACTTTCCTCTCTGATGGTATCCCCCACCTTTGAGCTGTGAAGGCCCAGGCACTCCTGATGTGTCTTTCAACCGACCCATCCGTATATATAATCATATCACCTTCCCTGGAATTCTCAGCAATCAGAGCGAGCACCTCCAACTCGACCACTGTCGGACACCATTCCCTGCACTATCTATTGAGTGTTATTAATCCTTCGAAAGCTGTCGGACAATCTGAGGGCGCCATATTCCATTCGGCACCAGGTAGTTTATCCTCCAATCTGCACACGATCTGTATAACGTTCTAACATCTGTTTTACTATATATTTTTAGCAAGGCATAAGTACGTTTTACTCTAGAAGGGGGGGCGGGTTGTTTAAAAAAAGGACATTTGCATGTTTTCGTGTGAAAATTCCTCTATTTGATGACTTTTTTGTGAGCATTCATCGGAGGATGAAAGAGAGGGGGGAAAGGGTGGTTATAGTTTGCCCTAGAACTGATAGTCATGTGATTTGATAAGAGGGGGTTTGAACACATACCCTCATTATCTACGGACTAGATTTCCAGTCATACACAAATATAAACTAACCCATCATATCTTAACCACATTTTGATTCACAGTTTGAAGAGTTGGGTTCTTGTTTGTAGCACATGTCCCCAATTGTATTATTTCCCTTGGTAATGTTTATCAGGTTATGTTTATCCTTTATTAACTTTAATATTAATTTATTTAGGGTTAGGGTTAGTTATGTAAAACATAACTAATCATAACCAGAACATAATAAAAAATTAACATTTAAATTAATAAAGGATAAACATAAATTGATAAACATTCACATAAACTAACAAAATTCCCATAAAAATAATAACATTTTGCTAATCACCGAACACACACATACTAATTGTGATTTGTATGTGTTATTATGTGTGTCTTCACTGATTTGTATGTGTTTTTATGTGTGTCTTCACTGATTTGTATGTGTTTTTATGTGTGTCTTCACTGATTTGTATGTGTTATTATGTGTGTCTTGACTGATTAGTAAAACTTTTTTCCTGGATCTACCTTTTGGATTTCAGTTTTTTACTCTGTTCCTAGATCTACCTGTTGGATTTCAGTTTTTTACTCTGTTCCTAGATCTACCTGTTGGATTTAAGTTTTTTACTCTGTTCCTGGATCTACCTGTTGGATTTCAGTTTTTTACTCGGTTCCTGGATCTACCTGTTGGATTTCAGTTTTACGCAGTAAGTACATATTGTCGATCTTCCAAAGGAAATAATCAAATCGTGGCGGACATGTGTTTCAAACAAGAACCAAGAGTTGTGTCACCATAAATCCGGATGTCACTCAATTGATCGATACCATTATTCAAGATTATCTGATTTGAATGACATTCTTCCTTTTTTTATATTTGTTTGACTACGGGCTGCATCCTGCATGTTTTCAGTCATCATGACTTTGGCTATCCACATATGTCACATAAGCCAGATTAACTTTCCTAGGACAATATAGCAAGGTTGACGAATAGCAAAACGATATCCTCACTTTAACCTAAAGGGGTTATCCCCAGTAGGGAAGGGGGATCTGAAACAGTTTGAAAGTTGTTGACAAGAGGGAGAGGGTTGGCAAAATTTGAAATCAACTAACATTTTTAACGTAGCAAATAATCTGTTAAAGATTGATTAAAAAAACATCTGAAAACAAAAGCATTGAGTATTATTGTGTGGTAAATAATATAAAGACCATATAAAGTTAATAATGTTACTATTCTTCTTCTTCTTTCGTTCACTTGAAACATGTCTATATCTGTAATTCTGTCTCCTGAATAAAAATCACCGTCTTTTGTAGTTCATACAGTGTCCCATAGAGCTTTGATTCCAGTGTTGTTTCCTCAGGCCAATATGTCTGCCTCATCGTTTCATGCTCAGAACACTCTTGAAGTATATGTTTGGCACTCTGTGCTGCCTGTCCACATGTGCACATGCCGTGTTGCCAATCTTGAGCTTTGAATACATGTGACTGCGGAGTCGGTTGTGTCCTGTTCTGAGGCGTAGAATTATAACTTGTTCTGATCTGTACATAATGTGATAGTCATTTTGTGTTGGTGTTTGTGGCCTTCTTATTGACTTCATCATCTGTTTTTGTTTCTGGTGATTGGTACATCTGGTTGGTCTTCGGCACTACCTTCCTTAGCCAGTTGATCTGCTTTTTCATTTCCTGGCATTCCACAGTGAGAGGGTATCAACTGCATGGTTACCCTATACTGCTAAGACAATTCATTAAGTAGTTTTTGCAAGTCTGTTAGTTTTCCAGACTGGAGAGCTTGAAGCACTGACCTTGCATCTGTCAGGAATACCACGGGCTGTAGGCCAGAGTTGGAGTTCAGCAGTGTTTTAGTTGCCACACTAATTGCCTGGGTTTCTGCATCATAATTATTGCAGAATTTCCCTGTTGGTGTTCGGATCGTATCTCTAGGTTTGTGTGGATATTCTATATATACACCTGCACCTCCATTCCTCACTGCATTCTGTACTGACCCATCTGTGTATACTCTGACCTATATATCTTGTGGATATCCAGGAAACTGAGGGTGACTGTCCTTCGCTGCACACTGTTATGTTCTTCCTCACTTAGTATTCGTTTCACATGGGTCTGAATGTATATTGGCATTCCATGCCTTACACTCCACGGGGTTTGTTCTGGTACAGACCTTAAGGGGCTGTCAACTTCAGGTAGGTCTGTAAGTTGTCTACGGATTCGTTTAGCTTGGTGGATAAAGCTGCTTCTTTTCAGTCGTCCCATTGCTAGATTTTGGAATCTTTCCTTCATTGGATGACTTGGCATACACTGAAATTTTTCAGCTTGAATTAGTACTTTTGTTTCTCTTCGTTCGTCAAGTGTTTGCATTCTTCCCATTTTTTGCATCTCTGCTGTGGGTGTTGATTTCATTGTTCCCAGCATTATCCGAAGTGCCTGATTTTGCACTTTATCTATATCTTGTAATGTGGTGTTTGATGCAGGACACCACGCAGCTGAACCATATTCCAGGTGTGGTCTTATGCCTAGCTGGTAAACTTTGCGGAGTATATTCCCACTACCCCCCCCATGTGATTCCACTTAGTTTTCTCAGGATAGCTAACTTCCTCCTGACTTTTGATGTTGCTTGTTTTATGTGTTGTGTCCATGTCAGCTTATCATTAAAAGTAACTCCGAGATATGTGGGTTGTTTGTCTTCTTTCAAGAGCTCTCCATCTATCTTGATATGACCAGCTTTTTGATTGATGAGAGGGTAAAGAGTGTAGTGCTGCACTTATCTGTGTTAATGCTGACGCACCATCTATTTTCCCATAAGGTTAGGGCATCGATAGCTCTTTGTATTTGTTTAGTGGCCACTGTTGCATGTTCTTCCGTGCACCAGATCACCAGGTCGTCAGCATACATTGCCACTTTGATCCCGTGTGGTAGTTCAGCAACTAGGTCATTGATGTAAACCAAGAAAAGTGTGGGTCACAGGACTCCTCCCTGGGGGACCATGACGCAGTAGGACTTTTTTACTCTTGCGACCATCTAATTTTACCCTGGCTCTTCTATTATGCAGGTATGCTTTTACCTATATGTACATTCTTGAGCTAACCCTGAAATTTCGCAATTTCTTTAGGATCCCTTCTTCCCAGACCTTATCAGATGCTTTCCTGAGGTCTCCATGCTGCTAGTACCAGTTTCTTATCTTGGAAGGCATCCTGAATCTCTTGTGAGAGGTAGGTTGCCTGATCTTCAGTAGAGTAGCACTGTCTGAAGCCTGCTTACTGTGACACCAGAAGGTTTTCACTTTCAAGGTACCATTGTATCCTAAGATTGATAATGCGTTCCATTGTTTTGCATAGACAGCTTGTGAGGCTGATGGGCCTGTAGTTGGAGACTGTGTTGCCATCTTTTCCTGATTTGAGGAGTGGAATCATTATTGCTTCTCTCCAAACCTGTGGTACATTACCTGTGGACCAGCTTGTGTTTAAGGTCTGCAGTAGCTTTGCTCTTGCTGCATTTCCCAGATTTTCAATTATATCTTTGGATACTCCATCAGCTCCAGGAGACTTTTTCATTTTCAATTTGGATATTGCATGCTCCAGTTCTTTCATCGTGATTGGTGCCTCCATGACTTCAGGTATAGGTTCGCCTTGTCCAATATGTTGCTTGTTCTCTCGAACCTCCTGGTGTTTGTCTGGGCTAACTTTGACGCTATTGTCTCCTGCAAAGGAATCTGCTGCATGTTTACCTGTTAAAATGTTTCTATCTTTATAAAGTGTGATCCTGGTATTTCTCACTGTACCATCATTTAGTTGTTTTATCAGTTTCCATAATTTCCTAGTGTCTCTTTCTAGGTTC